>CM068378.1:28648071-28948612 GCA_034770075.1 Aralia elata | reverse complement strand
GTTTAGAATAATATTGATAAAAAAATAACTTTTTTTTCATAAAAGTCCGGGTCTTACGATGTTCTACGAAGGATGACCAAAATTTACACATACATCTAAGGGAGAGCAAGAACCGATTTCACAACCGAAAGCCACGCGTAAAACAGCACCAAAGTAATCACACCAATGTTTTTGGTGATATATTGTAATTTTTTGCAATAGGAGTTGCCATCTTATGGGTTGCAGTTTTGGTATAGAAACAGCACTCTTAAAGAATCGCTACACCCGTTTAAAAGTTCAAAATCTTTTTAAATATTACTCATGTGTTTTGGGTATGTTTTAGAGTTTTTAAGTTCTATTTAAGTATGCCCCTTTGTAAATTTAATTTTGGAATAATGTACATTTTGCATGGACTTTAAGTTTGAAATAATGTTTTGTCATTTTAGTAATGTATGCATCTTTTAATTTGAAAAATTAGAAGTTTTTAATTAATTTGTGATTAGTTTTCAAGAATTCAACCTTTTGTAATTGTGTATTATTTGTAGTAACAAGCTAGTATGTTTGAGATTTTATTTAGAATTTTGAAAAATATGATATATTTATTATTATTTTTTCAATTGATTTTCGAGTTTGAAACTGCAACCTTTTGAAAACCGCACCGCACCAGCCAAACAGGTTTCATGTTGCCGGTTTCTGGTTTAAGCAACCACATCAAAACGGTTTTCATGTGTAATTTGTTTTTGTTTTGAAACCAACACTAAACTACACTATGCTTCACTCCTACATACATCCACTCAATTGGAATTGTTTTTTCAATTCCACATACAACCTCTCAACGGAATGGAAAATCAAGAGAATGAAATAAATTTTCATTTAATCGAAATGATTTATCTGAAATGATTATCAAATACAATTATTTTATATTTAAATTCATTTTTTCATTTCATTCTTTCAATTTAAATGTAAAGTTACTTATCCTTTTTTATATTATGCAACACCTTCAAAGAAAATTAGAAAATATACCAATATTATAAGCTCCAAAACAACCTGTTTTAGATTTGCTTTAATGTGGTGCATTACCGAAAATAATAGAATTCAACTAAGGCAAGTATATCTTTAAAAAGTTATATGTATGATAGGAAAATCTCCAAGAACATGCACTTTTAGGACATGAAAAACCAACATCCTATCCACATAAAAGAAGAGTGTAAAAATACAGGAAAAAAAGGGAAAGTGGGGGCATGTTTTAATTACCCCTTTTCTTCTAGAGGTGGAAGCTTCTTCTTCTTGTTCCTGTGAAAGTTCCCCTATCACTTTATAGAACAAGGGGGGTGTCCGTATTTATATTTTATATATAGGATGATGAAATAAATTTTTTTGTATATTTTTTTTAAGAAGAGGTATTCCTTGGATTTAATTAAATACATTTTAAAGAAGTGCAATCATAGAGAAGGTACCAACGGTGGTGATGTCAAAAAATTTAAATATCGGAGGACCTTAACTATTATCTGACACTGACTATCAAATACACAAATTTCCCATAACTAAACATAACGCAAAAACAGCCAAAACACAAAAACATAAACATTAAAAATAGACACACAAATATACAAAAAATGAGCCGATATGTACCCAAAAAAAATAAAAAAAGAGATAATGTATGATGCGCTCGCCTCAATCCCCCACCTACTCAACCCTTCATCCATCCCTCCCCACCCCCATGCAACCCAATAAAAATGCCCCGGAGCAGTCCCCCTCCCAAAGGGAACCGCCACAGGCAATTTGCTCCAACTATAATATAAATAAGATTGGAAAAAAAAGAGGAAACCCATATTAGTAATATGTAAAAAATTGATATAAATTAACTATTTCACGAAACTAGAGACTTTTTAATTTGAAATTTAGTCATAAAATTTAATAAAACTATGATTAATGAAGTCACATTACGAATAGCCTTTATATTTTTTGGAATTCTAGGATTCAAAAACCTTATATGTAATAGTATTTAAAAAAAAAAAAAACCTTTTATCCTAAATATATTTTGCCTCGAGCAAACAAATTACCACAGAACTCCAAGTCCTGAAAAGAGCAAAAGCTCAATGATCCCGGCCGGCCTTCGCACGTGACAAGTATGTTCACGAGGTATCAAAGAATGTCCAAGTTTAGGGAGCCGACAGATGAAGAATTTGTGCCCTCCCTCCCGCACCTTAAAAAACACATACTGCCTTTCAAAAAAATAAATAAAATAAAAATTTTCACATATATTTAAAAACAAATAAAAAAAAAAAAAGAATAAAATAAAGTTTAATTTTTTTTTTTAATGAAATCTGCGATATTTTATAAAAAAATAATAAAATAATTTTAATTTTTTTAAAATTATTAAACTTTACTAAATCATATACTTATCTTTTTATTTTTATATATTTATAAATCATTTTAAAAACCAACACCAAATAACCTTTTATTCATCGGGACGGACGAAGCATATAGCTTTCCCCAAACGGTTGAGTTAGACTCGAACAAAAAACAAAACGAGACACAAAAACACAGTGCCTAATAGGAGAGATACAACGAGTCGAGCTAGGGATTTGTTTGCCCCAGAAACGCCATTGATAAGAGGTAAATCCTTTTCTCTCTCACTCTCTCAAGGTCACTCTCGGTCTCTATATAATATATAGATAAATATATACAAACACTTAACTGGCTTTAATTGCCTGAAGATATGGTCGGATGGGCTACTGGAGTATTAACAGCACCCAAAATGCACCCTTCCGCAGGATTGCTCAAGCGTCCCGTCGCCCCTGAATATAGGAAAATCTACACGCTGAAATTCACATATATAAAACGTTTAATTTCATATTTGTGCATATATATAAACTGTATAATTTTGTGAATATATAAGATAGCTTATTCTCATAGTTATGAGGAATGGTAGGCAATTTAGGTACAACCAAATTCATACTACCTTTTTAAATTTTCCTTAGTACTTTGTTGATTGCATATTCACATGAATGTCTGTTTCATTAGAAAGAAACAATAGAGCATTGCCCTACATTGTTATTAAACTAGTTTATGAGTAAAATATTGGGTAAATTCCTATTTGCAAAAAATTTATGATCCATGCATTTTATCAAAGTCATTGCTGCTGCCTAGATAATCTGATACTGCTACTGTTTGTTTGTTTATTTTTATTAATATTATTAGAATATGCGTACTCTTAAAATGCTAACCATATTTTTTAACTATGGTGTACACTAGAAATTCCAAATATCTATGTCCAATTAAAAAATTTAAATTCCATGGGGATTGGAATCCTTAGTGAAACACCCTGAAGTTTGCCGTTATTCAAACATATTAGAATTTGATTCAAAGAGAGATTGTTATCTATGTATTATATATTTTCTATAAAAATTGCAAGTTATCTTATATGCATAATAACTTAGCATCTGGTCAGTTAATCCTTAAGGGAATACTAGTGTTTTGTTTGTGTGACCATGAGTTTCCATTTTTTTTCAGTATGATGTAAAGTGCCGACAGCTATGTAATAACCCAACCAAAAATAACTCCTCTCCATTTCAAAATTTGGGTCTCATTTGCAAATATTTAGGTTGTATTTTTGGTCCAGGTTTGACCGTAAAGTAATAAATTGTCAATTACATGTAGTCGGCGTCAATGATAAAGAAATTATTAATGACAAATTTGATTACAACGGTGCCTTTTATATACCATCAATAAAAGAGAGAACGTTTTTGTTGGGACAAAAATAATTGCCAAAAGAGACTCTTTTTGTGAAATAAATGGAGAAATGGGGGGGACTTTGTTGTTGATTATTTTATATCTATAAACAATAAGTGGACAAACAAATGAATTGACCTGAGTTAGTGCAACGGAAGAGACTAGTCAAACAGATAAATATATGGTGCAAAGACACCCCAGGTAGACCAAACATCTTTTAAAAATGAGTCAAATGCAGGAATAAAGGAGAGTAATCATCTAGTAATGTAGTCATTAAGCAATTGATGAAAAGAGAGAATGAATTCTCCTGTCAACCACCTGTTTTTCTTCATTTTCCCCTTTGCTATCATACACTATTAAGAGAGGAAATTTTCTTATTATGATCATTTGATTGTTTGTGGAGGTTCAGAGGAGGTGTTTCCCAACTCTCACTATTGTTTTTACGCTTTAGATTCTAATAATTATCTAATCCAAAGAATAAGGAGGGCAGATAGAGCTGTACAGTTTAATTATCCTCAAAGAATCCTGAACTCCAACCAAAGTGAATTTCTTTCCCACACCAATATTACAAGATCCTCACTCAATTCCCACCTTCCTTTACTCTTTTTACTATTCTCATCACTCACCTACCTGTTATCTTCATTTTCCCTTTTCTCAAGCTGATTCTGAATGAGATAGGAAATTCCACAGCCATGGATGATCATGATGTTATTGTCAAGAGAGAAACAGAGTATACTTGAAGGAGAAGCGATACAGGTGAGATTTTATAAAAGAACGGAGCAATTTTTTGTCCCAACATATTTAAAATATTGGCGTGAACCAGAATTAAGTCACTCCATTTTGACTTACAAATTTCATATGTTTTGGGCATATTCAAGACTTAATATGTTATACCCAAACAAACAATCGGGCTATTCATACCGATTAAGTGCAAAACAAAAATGGGCTCGAAGACCATATGAGGATGAAATCAAGATTTCAACTATCCTATCATAAGCAGTAGTACTAGTTTTTAACCAAATCCCGTAGCAAGAACTAGAGAGAGTAGTGCCCAAATATTTGTATTGGGCCGATATGTGAAGGTTGAATTCTCCTAGAAACTAACAACAATAAATATGAATACTTTTCACTAGACTTAAAATGAAATAAAACATCAATTGTCACTCCACGGCGCCACGACGAGGCATGGCCGGAAGCCGACCGTCAGGATGCCTAGGCGACAAGGTGACCCCGCCTTCATATAAATTAAAACCCATAACATACCCACATTTAAAGATAAACAATACCCCCAGAGTATCAAACAATTAAAATTGTCACTATAAACAAAAACAAAAACTTGAAAAAATATTAGCATTAACTTCCTAATAATAAACTTAAACTTAAGTCAATAACTTAAGGAAACAGATAAATGTGCTATTTAACCCCTTTTTAAATCAGCCCCCCCCCCCCCAAACAAAGATATACAAATAGACTTGAAAAGACCATAAAATGGGCACATAATCTAAACAATAGAGAATCAACGCGGAGAGAAACAAACCTGTGGCTGTTCGTAGGAGAGGGTCGGAGGGTTGGGACATTCAGCAACTGAAGGAGAGAAAACAGAGAAACAAAGGGCGAGGTCAGACTCAAGGGTTGCATGCGAGTCGCAGTCGCCATGCTAAGGGACGTTCGATGGAGTTGTGACGGGGCTACGATGGAGGCAACTATGGGGCTAAGCTATGGGTCTAAAATGAGTCGCGAAGTTGTTGATAAGAAGAGATCAAAGTACTCGCGACAGAAAGAAGAAGAGTTGTAAGTACTCAATTATAGGCAGATAAGTCTTCATTTTTTGTTTTAGGTTTTTATCCACCATATTTTTTTTATTTGGCTAATTTGGGGGGGGGGGGAGGGGTTTTTGAACCCAGGACCACTAGGCAAAGCCTAAAATAACACTTGAGCCAAAGACTCCGGGTCCTTTGTTTTTAATCAATGTGACACCCATCAGGTACATTAAATGTATCGGGTAAAACCATGTTTTTAAAGTCTTGAGGCAGAACTGTCAAAGCGTGCGCCTTGGTAGCTCGGCGTCTGTATGTCGTCGCCTATGGGTCATTATTGGTAATCAGACGATAAATACAATTTTTATAAAAGTCTTAGGGGCAGAGCTGCCAAGGCGAGAGCTTTGGTAGCTCGGGCTCATCTCAAGGCGTCGCCTAGTCGACGACATGAGAACGCCGAGCAACCAAGTGTACACACCTTGACATCTCAGCCTCAAGTCGACTCATGACATGTCATTCCTCTCCATTGTCGATACGCCTAGGCGACCAGCCATGACAACTATGGAAAGATAATAAAAAGGTTTCTGCATTAGATTTCATTACTTTATTTACATAAATCAAGAAAATTGCTATGCACTTTCCGAAGTCCCTTGTTTATTGTTATTTCAACCCTATTTGTTGCCTTATAAGTATGTGTGATTATATAGTCCAACGTCGCTTCATACTACACTCTCACTGAGTAAATGATGATTTGTTGAATACCTTATTGTCTTCAAGCTACTTGTTTAATTGCTTTATTTTGTATAAACCTTCTCCTTGCTGATTGATCTCCAATATCAAATTATTTCATATTATCCACCAATGAGATCTCTTTAATCAAACGCTAATTTCTATTCAAAAATTTATCCTTTTTTCTTTAGCGTGGAAATAATTCCTATATAAAAAAATTTAAAATTAACACAATTCTTGATACTCGGTGTGAGCAAAATTATTTCGACTCTATGTGGTATTCATTAGCAATTTTGGTAGGTAGCCGTTTGTTTTCCTGATTTATAATAGTTCCTTGTGTAGTTTTATATATATCTATAATATATAAAAATATTTAAATTAATTTTATTTTCCTGAAAATTAAATTCTTCTTGTCTTCTTTGTTTGCATACTGGAACGAGGGATTTTTTGTTATGCTTATGTGTACCAAACAGTGGTTAAATGATCATTATTTGGTACACTCGAAATCGATGACTTTTTATAGAAGAAAACCCATATTGAACATTGTAGAAACAATGCAAGTGTTAAGAGTTTATGATGCAAGACAGACCTTGATATGGAAGTAAATTGTGCTACGATCAAGGTAAATGGTGAGATAATGGTTTAGAATTAAGGTTTTAAATGCTATGATGGGGGGGGGGGGGGGGGGGGGGGGGGGGGGGGGGGGGGGGGGGGGGGGGGGGTGTGGGGGGGGGGGGGGGGGTGTTTTTTAGGATCTAAAGCTTAGATTTTATAACTTCCAGAGCCAGACTGACACAGCAGTTTGTTTGGTATATGAAACAGTACTGGGTATAGTTAGTGAAATTTAAGGGCTGCTAGAGTTTGAGGGTTTTGAAAAAAGGGACAATTTGAATCTGCTCGAAGGAAGCATAATGGACCTAAAACAATGATAAAAACGGAAGACTCTAGTATCTATTCTAACCGCTCTGCATTTGAATATACACACCAATGTGTTTTAAATTTCTGGCATCTTTATGGAATTTTATGTTTATCCTTCACATATTCATGGAAATGTGCATCAGTTTTGTGTCTTCTATTTACCCATCCATGAATAGGGAACAGCTTTTCTTTGTAGAGTTTAGTCTCTTTGTTGTTTGTTATATATGAATTGTAATGGAACTTAACCAACATCCTACTACAAGAAGTTTGATCAATTAGTTGTTGCTGTGTGTTGGGGACCAATTACTGGCATCCTTTTGCGATAGTCAAGTCACTCACTCTCTTTTATTTATTCTGGTGTCAATCCCTGATCATCAAGGAAGCTCTTTCAACTCAACCATGGAACCCGTTCAGAATCCGTTGCCCCCTTTTTTATTTCCAGACATAAGCTCTAGAAGTTTAATTTCTTCAACACAAAACAATTTACACTAGAGGCATGTTTATGTAAACAAAATACAATGAATTCAACAACGATATTTAGCCTTGTTGCTTTTGGATTGAAAATTCAACATGTAGTATCCCAGTCCTACTTGGGATGAATGGCATTATATTTCTAAAATATCACCTAAATTATATTGGCAAGATGGATTTCAATAGGTTTCCCTTTAATAACTGCAGATCTTTCACCTGTCCTAGGATTACCTCCAGGCTCATGACATGCGCAACTACTTAGGGAGTCACGTGAATGAATGATCGGCTTGGGCCCTCAGGTTGTTAAAGGACACAAAAATCGATTGGATCAGAATATTGATCGCTATCCATACCAAAATGCGGTATCTTGCCAAGGGCTCGAGCTGCTGCTTACTTTAACCTTCGTTAGGCATGATCTGTGTGCTAATTACATTCTTCTTCTTTGTTATGTAGCAATTTTCTTTCTTGCTCCTTTTCCTGGTGGAGAAGGAAGTTAATGTACAGTTGAGGAAGGTTGGGCTTGGAAAGGGCTGGTGGTGGTTAGGACATGCCTTGCTGGTGGTGGAAGGCCTGCAATATTCTATTAAGCTGACGCACCCTTCAATGGCTCGGTCCCGGGGATGTTCGTCAGGGAGCGAGCATGGGATCAGATTGTTAAGCACCCAGTAGATGAAATGGCGAGGCCCTGGTAGTGAGAAATACTACCTCTCCCTCCCAGATGCTTCCAATACTTTTATTGACATTGAGGGACTTCCTCCCAACCAGCAACAAGGAGAGAAGTAGCTCGTATACCTTTAAATATTTGTATTATTGTTGAAAATTATTAGGCCACATCAGAGTTTTTGGACAGTTCAGTCCTTTTGCTTATGATGAAACACATTGTTTACATTGTCTATGATCCTTTAACCCTCGTCTCTAGATATTTTTCCGTCCCAATTATGTAGGCTATAAAGAAGTAAGACTCGTGGGACCAAGGAATCGAAACATGTAAGGTCTCGTTGTGAATTTCTCTTTTTTTGATTACTTAACCCTTAGTAGTCCGGCCTTGGTTTTGTTTGTTTGTTTTGTCATAAGTTATTTGGCAATGACATGTATGATAGCAAGGGTAAGACTGCACTAGAAGGTTTTGTAACCCCTATTTTGCAAAGCGCGGTGGAGATCCTCTTATCCTTTGGTTTTTGTGGATTTTAGCAGAGGTCCAGCCCCTGTGCAGCTACTGCAATGAGTGCTAATAACAAGGTACATTTTCGCTTTTGTGTTTGGGGAACCCTTTTTTATGCTTCTTCTCCTTCAATATAACATCCTTTGTACCTCATAACTTTACATTTACGTTGTTGCTTACACTATGACGACAAAATTTTAATACCTTACTAAATACTAATACATGTAAATGAGAGACCCCGCGATATTACTATTATATTTTATCCCTTACAATTCCACTTTAGGTCGCAAATCCACATTCGACATAAAATTATGTCGACGTATTAATTATTTTCCTATTTACATTCTACACAGATATGCTTTGTTATTAGCGATGGGCAAGAAAGGGCGTAAATTTAAAGCATTAGTACTTTTTTCCAACTGGCATGATAGGCTGATAGCAATCACCTTTTTCACCCTGTAGGTGAAATTAGAATGTAACAATAATTAAGCTGTATATTTGCAAGTCATGACTTCTTATATTGACTTTGCCTATTAAGATCAACGTTATCTATGTATGTGTAATTCACCCGGATTTTCAGTGAATAATTGCTGGGAAGATTACATATAACTGTATTTCTATAAAAGATCGTAACTTTATTAATGAAATGCACAGGTTATAAAGATGTGACGAACACGCATCATGATTCTGCCTACTTGAGGCTGCAAGTTCTCGAGAAGCATCCTGGTCCAAGGTCTTGGCTCTGGACATCGCGGGAGGCGGATAAACCTAATTATAAACCTCAAGGCCAAGATTCCGTGTGATAGAATGAAGAGTGTTAACATTGTCTGGTACCATATTCATATTTTCCCAGCAGTTTTTCTTCGTGTTTTTGTATGATAGTATTCCGCATGGTTAAAATGCAGTCTGAGATTTGCTCAAACCCTCTTGGCACATACTAAATTTGAAGTTATGAGATGGAATGCACACAAGTTTAGTGTTTGGTAATTAGTGGAGGGGAGGAGATTGGAACTTAAAATTAATTTTATCTTTGCCAAGGCAATCAAAACACAAATAGAATCTTCCTAGATGAGACGTCTCCTTTGGTATTTTCAGCAAATAGAATCTGTTTTGGTAATGAATTATTTGACGGGAAAAACTGAATTTCTCCTGTTCTCTAATTTAGTAGTCTCCATTTGCTAAAAGGAAAAGAAGTTACCTTTTTTATTTATGGATTAGTAGTTATAAAATGAGGGGACATTTACATCTTAGTAGTACATTTTTAGAAATAACTTACAAAAATAATTACACTTTTTCATATTTATTTACAATAATAGTGCAATTAGGATTTTCCTTAAATTTAGGTGGATTAATATCACTTTCTCACCTCTCTTCCATTATAAATTCCCCTTTAAATTTAGTTTTTCATATTCAGTATTTAAAAAAAAATAAAATATTTATTCTCTGCATCTCCATCCCCTTCCTCCCTCCCTACAAGGCCCCACCAACCTCTCCCCGTTCGCCCCCCCTGCACCCTCCGCACCACCGGTCCCTCTCTTGCTTCCTCCGCACCCCTCACCTCCGCCCCAGTCCCTTCCCTCCCATCCCTGGGTCGCCGCCCTCCCTCCCGCCGCAAGGTAACCGCAAACCTTCATTAGCAAGTGTAACCAAAACATTCATTACTATAGGGTAATATTAAACACCTTTATAACCAAAGGTAACGCAATATTATGAATGGTTTACCAACTCAACATTATACAGTAACTAAAATTAATCTAATTAGTAATCATAATTTTTTTCATATTGCAGTTGGTAAACCAAACATTCATAGCAAGGTAACCAAACATTCATACCAAGTGGTAATTAAACCTTTATACCAAGGTAACCAATAATTATGAATGGTTTACCAACTCAACATTTATACAAGTAACCAAAATTAATCTAATTTAGTAATCATAAAATCTGAAACACAGCCAACCCAAAATCCATTTCAACTCATTAATTTTTAAACCTAAAAGTAACACAAAGGGTGGATTGGTTACTTTGGTATGAAGGTTTGATATATCCCTACCTTGGTTATGAATGTTTGGTTAATCAACTGCACTATGAAAAAAACTGCAGTTAATTATAGAAGTGGAATTGGTTACCTTGGTTATGGTGAAGATTACAATTGACGCCACCAATGAGCTTGAAGACTCCATTGACGGCCACCCGCATGGGGCAAGGGGTGGAAGGGAGGCGGTGGAAGGGAGGGGGAAGGAATGGAGGGATGGCGGTGGAGGGAGGCGGGTGGGCGAAAAGAAGGGAGGCGGAAGGCAAGGAGGAGGGAGGCGGACAGGAGGGGAGGGAGGAGGGAGGCGGATGAGGAGGCGGGAGGAGGCGGTGGGGAAAGGTTGGCCATTAAAATAGAGAGGAGTAAAATAAGGTGGTTATAATTCTCCTTTGATTTAAGGGATCCCCACCCCATGATTTAATGGGTTTATTTTTTGTATGCAACCTCTTTTTGTAATTATTTATGTTATGTGCATGTACATATATTTATGTGTGTAGTGCACTAATTCAGTTGTTTAAATTTTTTTTACTAAATTGTTGTATTACTTATATAAAGAAAACCCTATAAAAAATAATATACATGTATAGTATTAGAAATGATTATAATGTACTCGAGTTTTAACAAATGCTCTCACTATTAGCTGGTAAATCGTTTAATAAAATAAATTATTTACTTTTTCATTCTAAAAATTAGATTATAGCATTGTTGACTTTTTAAGATATGTCAAACGGTTCAAGTTTTAAAAAAGTATACAAAGACTAATAAATTAGGTAGTACTTTATAGTTATTTTAATAATGGTTAGAATTTTGTTTTGTATTAAAAATTAAATAATTTCAGTATTAATTTTGAATTTTAAAGATTTTATGAATTATAATTTTAAAATGTCAAAATAAATATTTTTAATTTATAATACGGAAGGCCAGTATTATATTTATTACTATTAAGGAATAAATATGAAAGAAAACTAAATATAATCCTCGTATAGTATCTTAAAAAGTTTGCAAATGGGATTTTATTTTGGTAGAAGTATAGAGAGTACAAGCTGTCACATTGAATTTTGTGGATAATGCAAAATGACGGAAATGTCCAGTTCCAGTCACGGCCCATGGATTTCGCGGCGGCCCAGTTTTGTCAAATCAAATTTTAGGACTAAAATTTTAAATTATAATTTTGAATACCCACAACACACACACACATAATTTTATATATATATTATATATATTATTTTAAGATAATGAATATATGCATATTCTAAATTACTAGTTATAACACCTTTAAAATTATATTCATAAAATGTAAACTCAAATTTACTTATTTATTATTTCCCTCCGCGATTTTTAGGATTTTTTAAAGTCAAATTGACTATTTTTAAAACTAATCTTTTTACTATTTTATGCTAAAACATATAGAGTGAAAGATATTATAACCAAAAGAAAGTAATATACAATTTTGTTAATTACTAATTTCAATTTTTTATAATTTTAGGAGAATATAATTATAATATGCTTAATTATTAATTTTAAAAATAGTCAATTTGACATTAAAAAAAATCCTAGAAAAAACAATTAATTTGGGACGGGATGGGAGTATGTTCTAATTTATTAACCCTATTACACATTAATAACTAAAAAAATAAAAATACATTTAAACAAATGCATAATAATGTTTTAGAAAATATATAAATGTCTATAAAAAAACAAAGAGAGACAAAACTTAATCTCATAATTTTCTTTTTGAGAAATATAAGATATTCATGCATTGTCATAGAAATAGTTAGCTGAAAAAGAAAGTATCTATTTTTCGATAATAATATCAAACGAAACTATTATTCATTTGACAACTCACTATTCAATTTAAGTTATTTAGATAATCAAATAATTAGATTTATCTAGTATTGTTATTTTGTAAAATAGGGATGATTGGTCTAATTTTCTTTTAAGACTGAATTTATATTTCTAGAGAAGTAAGTATGAGGTTTTATTTTGTCTTTTTTATTTATAATTTTATAATCTATATATAGATGGTTTAATTCTATTTTATATAATTGTTTATAATTTATTTAAAGAGTCCTGCAAAATAATACATTGTGAAAGGTTTTCAGCCCGAATTATAATTTGCGACGTATGTGCATGACATGTGATTGGTAGAGGTAGAAATTTAAGAAGAGTCCTCACTTTAATTTATTCTATTTTTATCGCATAACACTTTTACGTTGGTCGCAATCCTAACTTCCGTCCAATTCATTTGTCGACATGTATATTATATTTCTTTGTTTAAATTGTATTTTGTATTTACAATTAATTAGTGTGTTATAGGATAAAAAAGGTAAAAAGTGAAAAGATAATAAAATAAATGGAGTTTAAAAAATCTTAATTATTAAAAGGATTAAATTAATCACTTAAATTTAAGTGTAACATACTAATGAACGTTAGGTATGCATTGTTAAGCAAACAATTTATTTGGCACAACGAATTGGACAATTTTCACAAGGGGGGAAGAAATTAGCTAGCAGTACTAGAAACTTTAGGAGGGAAATTAATGTATCGCAACTCTTCAATAGTTATTATAGAAAAATGTACTTTGTATTTTAGTTTTTTTTTTCCAAATTTGACCATGTCATCTTGGACTAGTAAATTAATACTACCCTCTGTCACGTTAAAGATCTTTAAGAAGAGGACTTATTAAGGAACAAAAAAAGCATTTTACATAAATTCAAAATAATTAAATAAGAAAAAGGATTGTTATAAATTTATTATTATCTATTTTACTTTTGTATTAAGTATTGGTGTGTTAATTATTTTACATGGATTATATGGTTTTGTGGAGAGATTGTGAAATTAATTTAAGGTCATTCATATTGTAATATGGATTGATTTAATTAATTGGGACTAAAATGTAAATATGGGACTAATGATAAATTAAATATGATGTAATAAATTTTATATAATTAATTTAATGTTACTTTAGACATATTATTTTTGAGAAATAAAAATTTTCTATTTTTTTTATTTTCTTAAGTTAATTTTTTAGATGGGACGGAAAAAAAATAACCTAGTTTTCTCAAGAGATAGAAACTGGCTGTTGAGTTGTATTGAGACAATGTTAATTAGGGTGTATGTACTTGAAGGCAAAATTATTTTAATTATTTTATATGTTTAATATAATTATACTCCATCCATCAGTCTACTTTTTCTGAATGCAATTTGAATTTCAGTCATTGACGCTAGCCATGGCAACCTAGCTCCTCTACAATCTTATACATCAATTACATGCCATCTTTCTCCATAGTCCATAATATAGATAAAAAATAAAATAAAAAATGATCTTCGTTAGTTTTTCCAAGATTTATAATAGAGATGATCGGTTCTACTTCAATTTGAACTAGTAAATATAAGGGTAAGTTTTTTCAGCTAGTTTATAAATTCAACTGTTTTTTGATCTGATTAAGAATTTCCTTACGTGCATTCAAGTAGTATTAAATTATTATTATTTTTTTTAAAGTCTTCATTTTTTAGAAAGTATATAATAATAAAATTTTATAATCAAGAACGTTATTCATTATTAATAAATATCAAAAAATTAATCAAATCTATTAGAAGAATAAAATATAAACATAAAACTTGAAAATTTAAAAAATCATTGTACCTCAGTCTCTTAAAACCACTAAGCGAATACCCTCAATTGACTATAATTCATGTATTTAATTAAATGAGTACGAGATTTCCATCTAAACAATAGAAGTTTAAAAAAGAAATTTTCATTTGCCAACTTTTTTTCCCCAAAAAGAAGTTTAATATATGTTAATATAAAATGACATAATGTCTACTAATTTTTTTTAAGGTCACACTATGATGAAAAATTACATATATATATATATATAAATAAATATAGATATAGAGAGAAAGAGAGAGAATTTTTATAATCAACATCAATTATTAAGAATTACAGTAGCTACTAACCTGGCATCAAAAGAAATATAAGTCTCACATAGAAAAGAAGTGAAACATTATTATTTTTGTTGAGGATTGAATCTGAGATCTAAAAATTTCAAGTCTTATTGCTATTAAATTGAATATTCAATAAATCTAAAGTTAAACTTGAAATAAAAATATATTTTTTAAAATAATAAATTTTACTAATGAAATTTTCTTGAATGAGACATTAATCTACTTTGATAGGGAAATGGAAGAAATGTCGGTTCAGGATATACTTATTTTATTAGGTTTGGTTAAATAATAATTATAATTTGTTAAATATTAGATGTGGTTGGACTTGGACCCAAGAAGAAGAATATACGTAGCATTTAAACCACCATATGATCATTATTAGACTTGTGCACGTAAATTTTGCACGCAATACGTCAGTTTCAAATATTAAAATAATGTTACTATCTGATTGCTCATGACTAGAAAAATGAGGCACTCATGGTCTAAAAATAACGCGGCATTTCCCATGGATTCCCCCTCTTTCACACACACACGCACTCACTCACTCACTCACTCGTATTTTAATTTTTTCCCCAGTATTTTTGTGAAAGATATATATATATATATATAGTATTTTAATAATTTTTTTATCAATAATATTTTAATACACAAGCTACTACAATGTTGATAAAAATATATCAATAAGGGCAAAAAACTTTCGCAACACATAATAAAACTCTATCAAAAAAATATTAAGAATATAATTAGTTGGGTCAAATCTCGTATATACCACTATAAGAAAAAAGCATATTTCCGACGGAATATGCTGTCGGAAATAGGCCTATTCTTTGTCGGAATTAGCCTATTTTCGACGGAATATGTTGTTGAAAATTCGGTCAGATATAACCTCGTCGAAAATAATTCCGTTAAAAAATCCGTCGAAATTAACTATTGCAGATAGAACTTCCGTCGGAAAAAAAAAAAAAAAGCAAAAAGCTAATTCCGACGGAATATTATTTCAGATAGAATATTTTGTCAGAAATATCCTGTCACATGTCAGTTTCTGATTAAATTGATCTAGTTTATTTCTAACGAAAATTTCACTGGAAATAACTTGTTCTATCGAGAATGATGTTTTTTAGTAATATATTTTTTTTTATTTTTTTTATTTTTATGTTTTTAAATCATAATTTGTATTTGTACCTATTTTCAGCCAGTTATAGCATACTAAAACTCGATGCACTTAATTTTTTAATAATATATTCCCGAGTCATTTTAACCCATTAAGACTTATCAAAAGATCATGAATAAAAAATATTTATAATAACAGTTTACGTTTATATATATATCATACTATTTCATATGTTAGGACGTGAAACTAGAGTATTACAATGAATGAATTCACTTTCCATTGATTTCTTTCGCTCCCTCTATGTATATACATATGTATGTATATTCGTGTTCCGTGTATCTATCACTTAATTTCCATTGAATTATTCTCCATCATTGCAGTGAGCTTGCAAATTAGTAAAATCATTATAATTTTTATTTTTGGCCTTTCTTGATGTCATGAGTGAGGCTTCAACTAACTTTGTTCCCTAATTGCATGTATATACACAGCTAGCTGTCTAGGTGCATTCTTGATGAAGACCTCACTTGAGCCAAGTATGTATATATATATATATATATATATATATATATATATATATATATATATATATATATATATATATGCAAAAAACTATAATTTCTTGCATTTTAAAAATTGAAAAATTAGAAACTAACTTGTAATAAAATCCATTAATGTTTCCTACCTTGGCTCCATGATCTTAATAATGTAGGTATAGATATATACTCTACTTCTCCAAAATATAAGATCAACATTGACTTTTTAAAGTCAGTTTAAATTTTTTTAAAATTATTTTCAAAAAGTTAATATTAATCCTTATTTTTTTTCCAATACTATTATACAAACTAAGAGGGAGAACTTAAAAAAATTTTGTTTTTAATATTTAGGGCCGGATAAGCGGCTCAAACTAGTGATCTTGTATAATATATAAAAAAATAATTTTATCACTAAATTATCATCCTTGATTTAATATTGATCCTATTTTATGAAATAGGAAAAATACATTTCAAATCCAGCTATAACCTTTTCAAATACTGAATAGGGAGTAATAATGACTAAATAAACTAGTGAACAAATTGAAACTTACATCTGTTTCAACGTGCATGCCAGCTTTGGTGCTACTTGGTAAGGAAACTTCATACTCAACAACTCCCCATTTTTTTAAATTAAATTTTTTTATAAAGACATCTCAACTTTATTGATTGAATGACAAAAAAAGAAAAAGAAAAGACAAAAAGTAAACTTTTACTTTCGACTCTCTCTTTTTAGATGATTTTTCAGACTTTGATAATTTGATACAATAAATATTTTATTATATTAAAATAATAATTAAAGGATTTTCACCAAAAAATTTAGCCTAATAATAAGATCTTTCAATAGATCCTTCTTTTGGTTTAACATTCTTCTTCATGATATAAACTTTTTTACCAAACAGATTGTCCATTACTGCAGATTAATTGACCAGTCCCCTTAACAGAATTAATGTTTTTAGCTTTGACCCCATGATTTGCAAAAAGTTAATAGCTGCAAATTAACATGCATATTTTTCTGCATTTTGGTGAGGAAAATTTGTACCCTTATACTTTTCTTGTAATCTAGAAAACGTGAAAGAAAGAAATTCAAAATAATGATTTAATAATTGTGTATGGTGCATGCTTAGATACATAATTAACTCAATATTGTTATGTAATCATTTAGATCAGAATTTGGATTATCTTTCGATAAATACAGACAACAAAAGCACTAAAAGATAACGTCCCATCGAATATCTGTAAACAAGATTGATGTTTAATTTACTCTCTTTATCTAATGTTCCATTACATTGAAATTTATTAGGTATGTAGGAGCTTAGCAGTTTGTAACTAAAACATAAATAGTAATTTATATATAATTTTATTTTATAAGTTATATTTTGTATGTATATAACTTTATTTGATTATATTTTGTACGACTATCTAGACTTTAGGGTTGACTATTTCTTTTGGTTAAGAAATATTGAGCTCTTGTTGAAAGATTGAGAAATAGAACTGTTTGATTTGATTCGTTTTCAATAGTCATGAAATGATCATCATCTTAGGGCGATCCATTTGTCGATAAATGTTCCTTCTTTTTTGCCAAATGGTGAAGGGATAATTATATTATAGAGCAAATGAAAAAAATATTTATTAAAAGTGTGATAAAATAGAAAACTAATGTCGGGTTTCTTAATTATTACCCATTTGTAAATGTCATGAACAACATGAAAGCACCATGCCACATGCAATAACTATCATGCAAGAAATTGGACACATACAAGTGTGTGTGAAAAGTCAGGCGCCCAGATCTCCTGCGCCAAAAGATCAATAAGAATTGGGCAAAGAGACAAACTTTTTCAAAGTTCTCCTACAATACAATTGTACATGTAGTTAATTTTATTTGTTTTTAGAACAAGAAGACTTTCTCTTTTGAATTATTTGCATCAATTAAAAAGGCCAAAAAACAGTAGCCACATTAAATACTCCCTCCGTCCCATAATAAATGTCCTAATTTGACTTTCATGGTCAAATTGACCATTTTTAGAATTATTAATTAAAAATATTTATATAAAAATTTCAAATTCCGAAACTTGACACTAGTAGTAAATTTTTCGTAGTTTACTATGATCATAATCACTTGGCGTATATTTTGATTTTTTTTAAGATTTATTAATTTAAAAAACGATCAATTTGACCATAAAAGTCAAATTATGACGTTTATTATCGGACGGAGGGAGTATTAGTTTATTCTTTTGCTGAGCTTGCAGCCTCTACAAAAAAAAAATGCCAACAAACAAACTTACCAACTCAAAGTCAAATTGATCCAAAGATGTATTCAACAATTTATTCAAAGGTTCATCTATTATTATAATATTTTCATGCAGAAGGTTGTTATTGTTGTACTATTCAAATAACATTAATTAATTTTACCACAATGACTTATAGTTATTGGTGTTAAAAGGTAAAAAGCTAAGCTATAAATAGAGGGCTCAAGTTTGCTTAAGAGCACAACCAAGAAACTACTTTTGTAGTAAAAAGATGGGAAGAATAGCAAAGGGGTCCAAAATGGGCACTCTTATGGTCACTCTTGTAGTGGTATTAGTGTCCCTAAACTTGCCATTAGAAACCGCAGCTACGGAAACTCCTGCTCCTCCTTCACTTACCATTACAAATCACCACCTCCACCACCTCCAGTGCACTCTCCACCACCACCGTACCATTACAAATCACCACCACCGCCACCACCAGTGCACTCTCATCCCCCTCCTTATCACTACAAGTCTCCACCACCTCCTCCCCCAGTGCACTCCCCACCACCGCCATACCACTACAAGTCACCCCCACCACCACCTCCAGTGCACTCCCCACCACCACCTTACCATTACAAATCACCACCACCACCACCTCCGGTGCATTCCCATCCCCCTCCTTACCATTACAAGTCACCACCACCACCTCCCCCAGTGCACTCCCCCACCACCACCTTACCACTACAAGTCACCACCACCACCTCCTCCAGTGCACTCCCCACCTCCTCCTTAGCACTACAATACACCACCACCACCTCCCCCAGTGCACTCCCCCCCTCCTCCTTACCACTACAAATCACCACCACCACCACCACCAGTCTACAAGTACAAGTCCCCACCACCGCCAACACCAGTTTACAAATACAAGTCCCCACCACCACCAGTTTACAAGTACAAGTCCCCACCACCACCAACACCAGTTTACAAATACAAGTCTCCACCACCACCAGTTTACAAATACAAGTCTCCCCCACCTCCTCCTCCAGTTTACAAGTACAAGTCCCCACCCCCACCAACACCGGTATACAAATACAAGTCTCCACCGCCTCCAAAGAAGTTGAAGTCACCACCACCACCCAAGCATTATTACTACACCTCACCTCCTCCTCCTCCTCATCACTACTAAGGAACTACTTGGCCTTATCTCAGGTAATTAATCAATCTTAAATAAAACTATGAAGAGTTTTCAAAATCACATTTAACATGCACTTTTTTCATAATTTAATTATGCTGTCATATTATCCGTCTAATTTGTTGTCTCACCCTTATTTATTGCTGCCACCTAATCTTTATCTTTATAATTATTTTGTAATTGAATAAAAATTGCATGAAAGACAATACATGAAATGAGACAAAAGATTTGAATTTATTTTTTAATATCTGTCGTCTAGATAATGTGTTAGGAACTTTTTTAGCAACTATTTTGTATATGATTGTAGTAAACGTACACATTCTTGCAGGTAAGGAGAACTGCCAAAAGAAGAAATTGAAGTGGATTTTGGAGTGAAAATGAAGGCTAGCAGATGAAGAAGAAGAAGAATAATAATAGCAAGCAGGATGCATGCCTCCAGTATTTTATGTTTTTATTTTGGATATGTTTGTTTTCCAGTATTGATTATTAGTTTTATTGGTATACCAATAATATATATAAAAGTTTGTGGGAAGGTTCTGATCTCTAGATATAGAGGTTTTTATGTAATAAAAAATCAATAAAGTTCTGTTATTGCTAAATTTCCTCATTTTTCTTGTTTATTTCGTATGTACTAATAATGAGGAATTAATTTTTATTTTATTTTATTTTTTATAACTAAAGATTAGTTTCGATTGTATTTAAGTTTAAGTTTTCAAATCAGGATGTAAAAAGGAACTGATAAAATTTACGGCAATTTTAAATTTGAAAATGTCTCAAATTAAAATTTAAAAGGTCAAAAAAGTCATATTTTGAAATGAATGTAGTATTTAATTATTATCAAAGGTATTCCCTCCGTCCCATAATATATGACGTTTTAGAGTTTGACACAACCATTAAGGAAATAATTATATAGCATTAAATATAGTATTAATTGTCTATAATACCCTTCATCATAATTATCTCATACACACTCTCTCTCTCATTTGTAACATTTTCCCATGAGGGGAAATTTTGGAAAAATTGTAGTTAATTCTCCTAGATTATATAAAACTTCAAATAATTTGGAACAAATGAAATCGTCTAAAACGTCATATATTATGGGACAGAGGGAGTATATCCTTATGCTGATGAGGTCTTAGCCTAGTAGTTAAGACTGAGATACTGAGACCTTTAGGTCTCAGGTCATAGTTTATTTTTTGGTTATGAGAAATTGTTTCCTCTTTATGTGAAGCTTGGTTATGTCAGTGATGTTTGATTAGTTTTTGATATTGTAATAGTGATAATGCACTTGATTATGAATTAATATTGTATTTTCCAAAAAAATGAGACTTTCAAAAATAAAATAAAATTATATCCCCATTTATTTACATGTTGAACCCATACATTTTTTTCTTCAAGAAATATTATTTTATCGCAGTTATAGAACGTAATTGGAATTCTATGATCAAATGCGCATGAATTATAATCAACATGAATATAAAATGCTAAAATATAAGTGCGAGGACAAAGTACTCATACGAATACGATACCAGTTACAGTGCATCCATTTATATTTCCAATATATTGAAATATGTATATATCTAACTTAAGAAATCAATAACATGGTTTTCATAATTATAATCTCACCTGTAAATTATTATATATATGAGAGGAAACCTACATCATGATTCATGACAAGCACATAAATTTTAAAATTACTAACAATTAAATGTTGTGTAATAATTAATTTAACCGGTGGCAAGCTATAGAGATTGAGCTGTGCACCTCGACCGTAGACGACTTTAGTTGACCGAACTGCATACCTAAGCTGACATAGGTCAAGATGGTCCAAGAGGTGTTTTGGCATGAGTTTGTTACATCTAATCTGTTTGGAGTTACGGGACACATAATATTTTAATTCAAAATTTTCGATTAATTCTACAAAATTCAAGCTTTACAAAACTCATCTTTGGTCATGACGCATGTCATTTCAAACCTAAAAAATGCATGGAATGCATCGACCATGGATACGATGAGTTGGGCCTGTTAAAAATATAATAGACATATATATGCTGATCTGAAATCACATTTTGATTTAAAAAATTAATTTATCAGTTCATTAAAACATATATGTTTTTAATTCTCCTTAAATTTTGATGTGCAACTTTGTTATCACACCCATGCAGAATACCTCAACAAGGCCTTCTGAAATTTTAGTACTTTTATTGAACTTATGATTTTTCTTAATTTTTTTATTATTACTTGCCTAATTAGAGTTGGTAGATTGTTAAGTCGTATTTACAATGTTTAGGGTTATTTTTAATCATCTAGTTATTATCGACTATTATTCAAACTAAATTGATAATCCGTGCAAGACACGGGTACTATCGATAATACAATCTAAATATATGGTGTGTGCCATTTGTTATTATAATTTGAGTATAAATAGTATAATATGTATGATAGTAATACATTAAACATAAAATTAAAGAGTTGCATTTATATCAAAATCATTGTATATGTTTTTTATTACATGCATGTACACCCTTAGAATAATATAATAAAGAACAGAAAAATTTGGTATAATTATGAACATAACATACATTGTATCAGCAGAGGTAATGAACTCGGGATTAACTCGTTCACCAATCAAAATGACCTAATTTATTTGGATAAAATTTCTATTTATCTTGTTATATATTATAGTATAATAGGTTAGATATCTTTCAATTTTTTTTTTTAGATTAAAGTCTATTCATTAATTAAAATCACTTACGAGTCTCAAACTATCTTTGTCAAATGAAAAAATAAAATAGAAAAATACGTGGGTTTGTTAATTAAATATAGCACAGAACCAGGACAGGATTTGGTATAGTGGGTTCCACTTCCACCAAACCAAAGTCGAGTCTACCATGCACCTTAATGAATCCGTTGATCGGTTGACGTGCGCCATTTGGAGTGAGAGCTAGAGACTAGACAGTTTCTTTTTCAAGATTAAAAACTATATCCTTACATAAAATGCATGAATAATGGTTCAATGATTGGTTGTTTGAATAGTCTACTTGTATGAACTAGAGAGGACAATTTGACATGTCTTCACGATGATTCTTATACTTCATCTTTAATGAGATAATAATTTTGACTTTCATCATGTATATGAAATTAAAAATAAAAAATTATTGAATAATTAAGTATATAAAATTCGAAATGAAAAATTATTAAATAATTATATATGAGAATAAAAAATTAAGAATGAAAAATTATCGAATAGTTATATATGAAAATGAAAAGGGATGAGAATTCATTAAATCGGTTATACGATGTTTTCAAACGTACAAAAGCATGTACTTTGAAATGATTGCATGTAAAAGTAATCCTCTTATTTATTATCCTTTTTGAACAATTCTTTTTGGAAAAGATCGACTAAAATCTATTGCTTGGAAATATTAGTCCTCAGTACCATACGCAACATTTAGTTTTGGTACTCACATTTTCAAACGGTGGAAGTATTATTTATTGACTTTTAATTAAAAAAAAAATCTTAATTCTTAATTACTAGTTGGTGCAATATTGACTTAAATTCACTATTTCGGGATTAAGCATACCAAGTAAAATACTTGGAAATGAGTGGAAGATTAAGGATAAGTGGAATTAACATTAATAATGTAGTGGATCCAGATTTCTTGAAATACTTATAAATATATGTTGAATTTAATCTTAAAAATAGAGGAAAAGTATAATTAATCCCTATATTAGGAAGGAATGCTGTCTTCTTCATCAATTAATGTTGGAAAGTAGATAGACGTATTTAATTGACACGACAATTTCTAACATATGGATTTGCCATTATTGAAGTCATCTTTGATAAATTGTCTAAGTTTAATCTTAATTTTTTTTAACTCATCTACATATATATATATATATATATATATATATATATATATATAAAAATCAAATCTAGATTCTCAATGGAGTAATTAATTAGAGATCAGGACTATCAAATTTGAAGGTGATACTTTTTCCGTCCCTTAATATAAGTCATTTTAAAGAAGTGTTTTTGTCTCTTAATATACGACGTTTGAGAATTTCAAGTAAGCATTAATTGCTTAGTTTCTAATATTACTCTAAGTTTTAAGTAGTATAACTTTGGTTCTCTCACTATTTTTTACTTAATAAATAACATTCATTTTTTTCAATACAAGGATAATATAGACAATCAATATTATATTTATTACTATACAATCATTTTCTTAATATTTATGCACAATTTTAAAACGATTTATATTAAGTGACGGAAGGAATAGAAGACTTTTCAAAGTTGAAACTACATCTTTTTATATAAAATTGCATCCAATACATGCTTGAGGTCTCTTTGTAGAAAATACTGCACTTCACCGACTCATATATGGTTTGTTTCCATTGACCAAAAACTAAATGACCTATTCATTTTGACTCTTCCTAGCTACAATACGTAGTTAATATTATCCTCTCTAAATGATTAAAAAGAGATAAACAGCTGTAAAGTGTAACTAGTGTATGCACGTTATTATTTGTCAACTCTCACCGTCCCAAAATAGACTCATATGTGCTCTTTTTTTCTCCTAACATTATGTTTCTGAGTTTTAAAATGGACAGAAAAAAAAAAGAAATGAATAAAAAATTTAAGTTTTCTTTTCAATTCTTATGTTTCTGAATTTTTTAATAAATGAAAAAAAAAGAAACAAATAGAAAACTTAGTCACTTTTCTTGCCAAAGTTTTTCGTCCAAAATTGGCCTGATTTGGACGGAAAAGAAATTAAAATAAGTAATATTTTTATAATTTCCATATTATCCTCATCTTTCAATATAATAAATTTTAAATTTCAACTCATGTTCCCAATTTGTTTTTATCTACTAACCCCTGCACATCCTTTTGAGCTAGGAGACCATTATGTTGAGGATAATTTTCTTTAAGCTGACATCACATGCAAATGATCTTTGAAAATTTTCCCAATCAACAACGTTATAAGCCTTTGCTATGCCCCAGAAGCATAGTGAATTTAAAAATATTATGAAAATCTCCGAGTAATGTAAACTAATTATTAGTTATCACACAAATACATTACCTGCTCAAAGTAAGGTACTGCTTCTGTTGCTGGCCTGTTGTTGTATGACATGATGGCATTAGCCTGGCAATATATATATATATATATATATATATATATATATATATATATATATATATATATATATATATGTCACTTAAATTTCATTGCAAAATTTTTCGACTAGACAAACATGTTTTAAAGGCTGACGTAGGGAAACCAACTTTTGGTATCTTCTTAGAGAAATAGCTTCAAGTGATAACTTGAAGAAGAGCACCATTACTGCAAATAACATTTTATGAAAAGAACAATGTCAATAAGATGACGAGATAAGACTCAACAAGTTCTTTAACATTTTGTTAGTGAAACTTAAGTGCTCCACCCACTTCTCAAGAACCTTCTCAGGTACCGATGAAAAGTGTAAATATTTCAAAAGAAAAAAAAAGGCAAAATATTCTGATGATAATTAACTAATGTGATGGATAGATTAACTACTATATTGGAAAAATAAGGGGAGACATTTGAAAAACAGGGAGAAACATTTATCAATTCATCTGTGCGAGTCTATTCTGCAAATGATATCTTTAAAGGACTAACTGAAATGAATTTCGATGAGGAAAAAATCGATGAGGCCTATTTATGGCTACTAGAAAATCAAGACAAGGCACGAGCATTGTTTGGGTTACCATTAGAGAGGAGATTGAATTTCTTGAAAAATTTGATAAATAATCTCCGTTAGTATTAATAATCCAAATAATGTTTGATGACTTTTGGGTATGGTATGACAATGACTTTGTAGAAGTAGTTTTTGTTTAACATTTATTTGGATATTTGTATTTGATTATGAAATTTTTTCTTTGATTAAATTTATCTTGCATATTTTTATTCATAGTTCAATGGTTATAATTAATAAAAGGGTAAATTTGAAAAAGTGATATTTTTCTTTTCATTGGAACTCAAAAACGCAAGAAAAGAAAATTTTTAAATTTTCTATTCTTTTTTATTAAAAACTCAGAAACAACACAAAAAAAAACTTCAAATTTTTTATTCTTTTCTTTTCTGTTCTAATTTAAGTTTTCTATTCTTTTTTTTTTTCGCCCAAAACTCAGAAACGAGTGTAAATGTATATTTACCTTTTGTCCCGGTATGAGATTCATGTTTACCTTTTGCCTGTCCAAAGCTTCCATTCTAGATACTCCCTCCATTTCATATTATGTGTTATTAAAAGAATATCACTACAAATCACCACCACCACTTCCCCCCGGTGCACTCACCACCACCACCATACCACTACAAATTACCATCACCACCTTCCCTAGTGCACTCTTCACCACCACCATATCACTACAAATCACCATCACCATCACCATCACCGGTTTATAAGTACAAGTCCCACCACTACCAAAATCAGTTTATAAATACAAGTCTTTATCACCACTAATTTACAAATACAAGTCTCCACCGCCACCTCCTTCAATTTACAAGTATAAGTTCCCACCCCCACCAACACCAGTATATAAATACAAGTCACCACCACCTCCAAAGAAGTACAAGTCACTACCACCACCACCCAAGCATTATTATACAACTAACCTCCTCCTCGGTCCTCGGCATCACTACTAAGGAACTATTTCGTCCTATCTCGGGTAATTTTAAATAGAACTTTGAAGAGTTTTTAAAATAACATTTAACATGCACTTTTTCAGATTTAGTTTTACTGTCACATTATTTATCTTATTTGTCCCACTCTTATTTATTGTTATCTTTTAATCCTTATTTATGTATTTAAAATTATTTTGTAATTAAATAAAAATCACGTGATGAACAATATATGAATTGAGATAGAAGATAAGAAATGAGATGAAATAACAGATTTGAATTCTTTAATACTAGCGGGCTAATATTATTATTTACTCATAACAAGAGAAAATATGCGACAATATATAAATATAGAAATGCAAGAAATATTCCACTTGTGTCAACAATATTTTGTCTAACACTCGATAAAATCCTTCTTTTCTGGTCAAGTATATTTGTCTAGATCATTTGCTAGGAACATTTTTAGCAACTGTTTTATTTATGATGGTAAGTAAACACACTCTTGCAGGAAAGGACTGCCAAAAGAAGAAATTGTCTTGGAGTGAAAATGAAGGCGAGCAGAAGATGAAGAAGAAGAATAATAAAACTATGAAGAGTTTTCAAAATCACATTTAACATGCCTTTTTTTAATGCTGTCGCATTATCTGTGTCATGTGTTGTCTCACCCTTATTTATTATAACCACATAATCTTTATCTTTATAATTATTTGGTAATTAAATAAAAATTACATGAAAGACAATACATAAAATAAGACAAAAAAATTTGAATTAATTTTTCAACACAGGTATACAAATACAACTCTCCATCACCTCCAAAACACTTGAAGTCAGCACCACTACCCAAGCATTATTACTACACCTCACCTCCTCCTCATCACTACTAAGGAACTACTTGGCCCTACCTCAGGTAATTAATTTATCAATCTTAAATAAAACTATGAAGAGTTTTCAAAATCACATTTAACATGCACTTTTTTCATAGTTTAATTATATTATCACATTATCCGTCTCATCTGTTTTACCTCACCCTTATTTATTGTGCCACCTAATCTTTATCTTTATAATTATTTTGTAATTGGACAAAAATTATATGGAGGACAATACATGGACCGAGACAAAAGATTTGAATTTATTTTTCAATATCTGTCTAGATAATGTGTTAGGAACATTTTTAGCAACTGTTTTATGTATGATACTAGTAAACACATTCTTGCAGGAAAGGAAAACTGCCAAAAGAAGAAATTGAAGTTGATTTTGGAATGAAAATGAAGGCTAGCAGATAAAGAAGAAGAAGAATAATAGCAAGCAGGATCAATAATATATATTGGTACTATACCAGTATTTTATATTTTTATTTTGGAGATGTTTGTTTTCCAGTATTGGACGAACACCTACAATCTTTTACGGACAGTTTCTCTTACAAAAGTCAAAAATTCGAGCTTCTGCGGACATTAGAGCAAATGCTTATAGTTTCTCCTCTAAAGTAAATGGAGCAAACATCTACAATTTCTCCTATATAAATCAAAACTTCGAGTTTGTTCAGACATCAGAGCAAACGCCATAATTTCTCTTCTAAATTCAATAGAGCAAAAATTTATATTTTCCCATCTAAAGTCAACACTTTCGACATCGGAGCAAACACCTATAGTTTCTCCTCCAAATCCAATGGAGCAAACATCTACAATTTCCCCTTCAAGTTAACACTTTCGACATCGGAGCAAACACAGTATCTCTATGAGTTAAAATCTTAATTTTTTTCTGACAACGGAGCAAATGGCAAAAAACTTTCACATATCAAGGACTTTTGATACTAACTCCCCTGTACCATTGAAGTGGAACAAGGGAACGGGGGCAATGTTAGAATCTAACATTTTGGGACTTTAACAAAATTTGTACTCTACGGCCATTAGCCTTCGGCTCTCGGGATTCGGGTCGGTCACTAAAGTGTACTCACATGGCCAACCGAACATTTACCGAGAATTTAATACGAAGTGCTGCGGTGCTCAGCTAAAGGGCAGTCCACGTGACCGACCACCCACCTACAACACATGGCTACATCATAGATATGCGGCTACATCAGTGGTTGGTTCCTCACCAACCACCAGAGACGATATGACATATGGTCAGAAGCAAATGGCCTTGTCCCGTAACTTTATTATCCACTCCCTCCTGTAAATAAAGTTTATTGCACAAGGTACTCCCTCGATTTTATATTAAGTGTCGTTTTAGTTTCATGCAGATAAATTAAGAAAGTCATTTAATATTATCATTTAATAATTAAAATTTGTATGAAATTTCATAACTACCCCTTTATGGGAAGTTAAAAACTATTAATACAAGAGAGAAAATTTCTTGGGACAATGAGAGAAGTTAGAGGTGATATTGGAAAGTAAATAATTTATTCTCCTAGAAAGTTGTAAACGACAAATAAATTGAAACAAATTTTTTTCTTCTAAAAAGTCACTTATTATGGAATGAAGGTAGTATAAGGAACCCACTTTTTCTATCTCTAACTCTTAGAACTTTTATTGTTAACATACTTTCTTCTCACATGTCCAAATTACTCACTCCTATGACGGAGGCGTTTCCCCGATGACAATATTAAGTCACCGGTTTATTACTTGTGCAGGTCCAAAGTTACGAAAAGGAAATTAACACAGGGGCAAACAAAACCCTAGCTCGGCTCTATATCTCTCTTCTGAGCACTGTGTTTTTGTGACTCGTTTTGTTGTATGTCCGAGTCATACCGGTTTGCAAAAACTATATATGTATTAATCAGATGTGGGAAGACACAAAATCTTCACCGTGGATCCCTAAGTTGGACAATCAAATGATACCATAAGAACATACTTGTCACGTGCAATGTCCGTTATCATTGAGTTTTTCTCCTTTTAGGAAATGGAGAAGTGTGAAAATTTGTTGTCATCAAAATTATGAGGAAATCTATTAGGGAAAAGGTTTTTAAAAATCCTTTCAATAATTATCTGAACCTGAAATTCCAAAAAATATAAAGGCTATTTGAAAGTACTATTAATCGTAGTTTGATTAAAACTAGCATACATGAACGCCCAATGCATGGGTCATGTTATATTTTAGGGTTAATAGCACTTTATACCCTTCAAATATTACCCGTTTTATAATTGGACCTTTAAAGTATAAATCGTCCCGATATAGATCCCAAAATACATTTAAGTAAGCGCGATGTACTCTAATAGGTAATCTGGTGATTTTTTTTGACATATACATAGCAAATGATCATTGAAATATACGGTTTTGACCATCTTTAATTTGTTATATCCCGAAGACACTGAGAGATCTAGAAGAGGGGTTGAATAGATCCTTTAAAAGTTTTATTTTCAAAGAATTATTACCAATTTATAATTTTGGCAGATTAATTTAATAGTTTTGCACAGAGTATAATTTAGGCAGATGAATTTAATAGTTTTGCACAGCGGAATGATAATTTGAAAAACACTTCAAAGATTTAAGAAAATTCAAAGTTCTGAATTTAGCAACCTAAGTGGAATTAAGTCACAAATTAATTAAATATCTTGGTGGAAAAGTAAATGCAAAATTTAAAAGACACATAATTTTTAAGTAGTTCAGAGCACAAAGATCTTTTAATCTACTCTTCTACTCTTTGAGTAGGTATAATTCACTAAGGATGTGTGATCACGAAAATCTGTTCACACAAACAGTTACACCAAACGAATCACAAAGATTCATTCAAGTCACAAAGACTTGGATACAATAGATCACTAAGATCTTTTCAAGTTACTAAGACTTTATTATAATTGGTCACTAAGACCTAAACGATCACTAAGAGAGTGTGATTTTTGGTGTGCTGCTAAGTTGCTTGAAGCTCAGTGTTGAAGGACTTAGAAGCAGAACAAGTTGTTCAAGTTCGTAGAGTAAAGTTCTTTTTATTTTGACAACAATTCAACTTTTTAATGTTCGATCGTTACTGTTTGATTGAATCTGCTTGCCTTTTATAGACCTTTCTCAAGATTTTTTCGTTGAAAAGTTGTCGTTGCTTATTTAATACTCATATCTTTGAGGATCTCTAATTGTTGGCTTTTAAAGAGGATGTGTCAGCTTTCGGTTGTGATATGTCACATCAATATTGCTACAATGACATTCACATGGCTGCTATCTTTTTACCAATAGAGCTGTTAGACATAATACCAGCTGACCTTCTCTTTAGTCTTAAGATATTCAGCAAACTTCCTTGACGTTTACAAATTTTGTCATTGTCAATCCATTATCAGAACTGATGTTTTTATGATTTTCCTAATCATAGAGTTTAATGATGGTCATAGAGTGTTTGGCTAGGCGGACTCTACAAAACTTTATTGTACTCTGCAATGCTTCTCTAAGTCTTCATCTCTTCAAACAATCTTCAGTTTTGTTCTAATCACTTGATCATTGCTTGTACTCTTAGAGTCTTGAAAAATGACTTGACGATTATGCAGACTTAAAACACTGGAAGTTATGGCTCTACAATTGGTAAGCTCTACGATCTTCAGTAGACTTTACGATCTTCAGTAGACTTTACGATCTTCAGCAGACTCTAAGTTCTTCAATGTACTTTACGATCTTCAACTAATATGCTCTACGATCTCTAGCAGACTCTGCGATCTTCAATTGACTTTATGATCTATATGCTCTACGATCTTCAACTGCTTGCTTTATGATCGTCTATTGACTTAAGATCTATACATTAGATTCATCAACAAAATAGATCAACCTAACAAGCTTGATCTTCTAATCTAAGTCCTTTTTACACTATTTTCATTATAAGGACTTTACAAAAGCTACTGATTATAAATATACATTATAACATCATCAAATCCAAAATATGCATTGTACTAACAATCTCCACCTATTTGATGATGACAAAACGAGTAGTTTCAGGCAATCATCAATTCTAATATACAATTAATTTGATATTATAAATTTAAACATGACTTACATATAATGAGCAACTGTATTTCTAGAGAAAGAATGAATTTATTGATAAACAAAATAATTTTACATAGAGTAAAATAAATTTACATTGAAAATTATGCAACAAAAATCGTTTTACCTCCTGCCACGTCTACTCCTTAGCGGATCTCTTTTTTCAGCTTCTCTCATTCTCAGATAACTTTTTCTCCCTTCCTCTGCTCTTCTTTTAATTTCTTCAAATGAGTCATTGGGTCCAAGATCTGGCATGTTGAATCGTTCTTCCCCTTCTATGTGAATCCCTTGAAGATTTCTGTTAATGAAGGTTGGGTCACTGGATGGGAGTCGTGACCTAGTAGGTGTTACTCCACTCGACGATTCTGGCCTAGAGGAGGAAGATTGACCTATCTATGCATTTGACTGTCCTTAGCCCAAAGGTATGACTTGAGGTGCAGAAATTCTTGAGGGATAAGTAGGAGCGATGATTGTTAAGGTCGTCTCCTCTCCCCCTTTTTGTTAGCATCTCTATCATTTCGTAGAGCATTCACTTTTTTAGAGAGCTGCTTAACCGTGTTGACCAGTTCTTGCATTTAACTTCTTAACAGATAGATGTCATCTCTGAACTCTTGATGCCTGACTTCAACTTGTTCGCGTTGATGATGAACAAGTGTCATGGCATTATCAGTCCATTCCATTGACTGGCTAATAAGACTCTTGAAGTCGAGTAAAGAGGAGCTCATTGAGAAAACCTTATCCGAAAGGAGTTTGATAAGTGTTCTGAAGAGATAGAATTGCTGCTTTATGCTTAGAAGTCTTCTGGAAGTAGAGTTCATCTCGCTTTGAGAGGTTTTTGATGATTGTCTTTATTAATTCATTTATTCTCTTGCCGAATTCTTTTGACATTTTCCCAAGGACTTTGACTACAGTTTCAGCAATGTGAGCAAGACTTTGTTGAATACTAGTGGCAGTGTCTTTAATACCAGCATTACATTCTTCAGATATAGCTTCCAACATTTGTTCTAGCTGAATTGGATGGTACCACCAAAACTCTTTCGAATATCTGCTCAACGATAGCTTTAACTCCTCCCGCAGTACCCCGGTTCATGTGATTGAAAAGAGAATGGGAGACAGCTAAATCTAAGTTTGGACTATTTGAGGAGAATGGTGTATCTGTATAAGTATGAGAAGTAGACGGTATATCTATATAGTTTGAGGTTTGAGTATGTACAGGAGGGTTAGTTAACTCAACGATCGAAGAGGTAGGTAACTCTATAACTGGAGAGGTTTGAGGAGATGGAGAGGTAGAGTGTATATGTTCAAGAGATATGTTAGGTGAAGTTGAGATATGTATAGGTGAGGGTGATTGAGAGGTTGGTTGGGTTTGAGTATTTCTATTGTCGATCGTAGGGTGTTGGGACTTTATGATCGGAGATTGATTCGATGATCATTCTGCATTCGTAGTGTTGAGCTCTACGACTGCGTCATCGCATGGGAGAGGTTTGATTTTGTATAAGAGAGAAGAATGAATGATAATTATCTTATTATATGTACCTGAGTAAGAAGAAGATTTGTCATCAGAAATGGTTCTTCTCGCAAAGTTGATGACCTTTGAAAAATTTTGAGATAACACTTTGACGTTCGGATAAGTCATGAAAGTCCAAGTGATGTAACTCAGATCTCTTTGCTTAAGAGCCTTCAGCCAAGGCATGACTGGAAGGAAATAGAATAGTAAGTCACTATTACTTTGATAGATAATAGTGCTTCTGTCTAAGTCTTCTTCATCATCATCAAAGACTCATTCGCCCAAGAATTCTAGATTAACTGGCCTTGCTTCTATTTCTTCAAGTATTGGGAGGTCTTTAAATACAACATTAGTTTGCTCCCCCTGAGATTGAACATCTTAAGGCTCAGAAGAAGGTCGTTTGGGCTCATTTTCGATGTCCTGTACCACTAACTCAATGATCCTTGTAAGCTTTAAGGAATCATCGGAAGACCTTGCAGCTACTTTCTCCCACTCAAATCCTTGACTGGCTTTGCCAATTCTGGGGTTCTTCTTCTTCTTCTTCTTCTTCTTCTTATTCTCAAGTTTGAAACCTTTTTCATCTTATTGTCAGACTTCTTCTTTAGCTTTCTCTTCTTTGGCTCAGGTTCAGACACCTTCACAACCGTTTCTTTTTCTTCATGTTGTGGCTCCAGCATATCAGTCATCTCAACCATCTCATCAATATTAGTTGGCTCTGGCTCAGAAGCTTTTCCCGCCATTTATTTATTGGTTTCTTGTTGCTCTACGATCAGAGAGTTGGAAGACTGTACGATCGGTTTGTCACTGACAACCTTGGAAGGTGACTGACTTGTAAATTTTCTGAGTCTTTTTCCCTTATAACTGCTTTCTTTGACAAGCTGACTCAGAGAATCATCAACTCGTTCTGCATTCATCAGACCATGCTACTTGGTCTGTACAATTGCAGGCTTGGTCTTCAGTTTCTTTTGAGGTGGTTCTCAGCAGTAGAATCCAATGCCTCAGGAACCTCAGGGGTTGCATAACCCCTAGAGGTTTCTTCTTCTATCTCAACAATCTTCCTTTTTAACTTGGCTATTACATGCTTTTGAACTTCGCTGAGGGTCTTCTCATTTCCCTCATATTGCCTTGACCTCATTATCTCAACTAGTTTCCTCTTCCAGTTGTCAAAGAGTTTCTTGGTGATATTCTTGTTGATGTTCAGAACATCTCCCTCCTTGTCCTCGAGATGAGTCTTCCGCCTTTTTTTCAGGAGGATGTTGATGAACCTTCTGTAGAATATTTTTGGAAGAGGCTTTCCCGCTGTCTTCTTCTTCTTGGCATCCTTGAACCACTTAGAGATGTAGTCCATCAGCACTGCTCTGAATTTTATCTTCTTTTCCATAACTATGACAGACATGATCTTCAGTTGGAGTTCGCTGACAGAATCATGAGATGAGTCCTTGTATAGAATGCATTTTTCGACGATGTCAGCAAGGAACTCATATTTTTGGGAAAACCCATTCTTCTTAATCCCCTTAAGCTCTGGGTTTTTCTTGTACCCCATAAGCTCCAGCGTAGATTTTACATCTATATCATCGAAAGTAGTGGCTCCTTCGTTCACGAACCCTAAACTGTAGTTCATCTCCACTACATTGTAAGTAAGAGTACCTTCTCTTACTTTTGTAGTGCTGACCCCATTTGCACAAGAGCCGTTGATATAGAATTATTCAACCCTTTTATAAAGATTCTTGAACTCGTGCTCAGTGCTTCGTAGAACCCAACCTTTTGCACTAAGTTTAGCACTGCTCGAAAATGGGCTTCAACTCTTCCAAATTCGTCGAAGCAGAACTGGTTTCCAGAAATAACTTGGCAAGTCAACATCTTTTGCATGATTGATTTGATCTAGAAAGAAACAAATTTAGTCTGAGTTTCCAAGTTTGTACGATAAGCCAAGGCTTAAGAGAGAGAGAGAAAGAGAGAAAGTTTGAATGCTAAAAAACTTAGATTAGATGATTAGGAAAAGTCAAATTGAAACAATTTGAAATATAAATGTACTTCCCTTTATTTCAGCCGAGTAGGACACATTTTGAGAAGTTATTGGGCGCACATTACGTCTTAACTGCCATTTACAGCTGTTGGGTAGTTACTATTTCTGTTTCACTCACTTGATCTGGATTTAACTTGCACGCATTATAACTTTTATCTATCCACTCAACAATTTGATGGATATCGTAGAGTTCTCTTATATAAGGCATTTTTAACTCTACGATACCATGCAACTCTGCGATCCATCCTACGATTTTTGCTTCACTTCTTTTGTTCTACGATTTCTTCCTGCAGAGTTAGTTTTCTCCAGAGCATAATATTAATGATTTAAAATTAACATTCCTAATTCACTTATTAACTTATTGAGTCTAGATTCATTTAATGATTTGATAAAAACATCAGCCAATTGATTTTTAGTAGGGATAAAATGTAAAGATATATTTCCATTTTGAACGTGATCTCTTATGAAAACATATCTGATATCTATATGTTTAATCCTAGAATGCACGACAGGATTATGGGCGATAGCATTAGCACTTGTATTATCACAAAATATATGAGTTGATTTAAATTCAAACCCATAGTCAGCTAGCTGATTCTTCATCCAAAGAATTTGAGCACAACAGCTACCAACAACATATACTCAGCTTTTGCAGTTGAAGTTGATACTGAGTTTTGCTTCTTGCTGAACCATAAGACCAATCTATTTCCAAGCATTTGACATGTACCACTAGTGCTTTTCCTATCTATTTTGCATCCTGCAAAATCAGCATTTGAATACCCAATTAGATCAAAGGGTGAGTCCTTGGGATACTATAATTAGGTGTGTAAACGGATATATACGGATCCGAATACAGTGGTATCCGTATCCAAAAAATTAATTCGCTGTCCGTATTTGTATCTAGTATCTAACGGATTTTAAAAATATTATTCGTATCCGGTATTCGGAATAATATCCGAATACGGATAATATCCGTTTCCGTTTATTTTCTTTGAATAAATAGATTATTCGAATATTAGGGTATCCGAATTCATTTATCAGTCACCTAATATAAAATTCATTCAAATTTTTTACAAAAAAATAAAGAAAAAAATTGAATAATGAATCATCACCAATCACAATTTAAAGTTTAAACCATACATATTAATTAAACATCCTAATCATAAAGGGAAGGAAAATGTCAAACACATTATCGTACACCATTGAATATTGATCATAAAAATGAAAATTTAAACATCTTAGAGAAAGTATCAAATTATCATAATTGAAAAGATGGTAAAACTCTTGTTCTTCTTTGCAATCATCATTCATTAATTTGCATCTTAACTAATTACAGCTGCAAGAGAAAAATAAATAATATTAGTATAATGTTAATCTAAAATAATTAATATAATGTTAAACATTAACTTTTACAATATTTCATATAAAACTTTATGGCATAATTATTACAATAATTAATATAATGTTATGACATGAACTTTGTTTTGCTAACCTAAAATCTGCAACTCTAGCCCTCATATCTTTATCTAAAAATATATTTGTGGCCTTTATGTCTCTATGATATATTGCAGGCTTCACTCCATAGTGAAGATAAGCTAACCCCTTTGCCACATCCAAAATAATGCTTTTCCTCTTACGCCATGTCAATGGAAGCACCAATTCCACTATTTTTTTGTGGAGGAAACAAATGGTCATCAAGATTCCCATTAGGCATATAATCATAAATAAGGTACCTATTTACCCCCATCTCATTATCAACTTTATCATCACCAGTCACACAACACCCTCTAAGTGACACAAGATTTTGATGCTTCAAATTACTAATAATCTCACCTTCATTGCAAAACTCTGCATTCCCTTGAAAATAGGATTCTATAATCTATTTAACCGCAACAATACTTCCATCCAACAAAATTGGCTATTGTGGAATGTAGTGTAGCCATTGTGGACTATAGGATAAGCTTAGTACTTCTAAAACTTTCAAGTTGTTGTATAATCAGAGCCTAATTACCAACAATGAGTTGTTGCATACTACTCATATTTTGCAACTAACTATCCAAATTATCCTTATTATCAACCTCTTTTTTCTGAAAAATTTAAACAAAAATAAGGGTTTAGGAGGCAAAGACAAATAGGTTTCCAATCTTGTATGTCTAATTACTTGAAACTTAGCATAAGTTAAATCTATTCCAAAGTACTTGAACACAGAAGTCAAAACAAGAGCACACCCCATGCAGTTTTTCACATAACAATGTTCAAAAGAACTTAGCAGAAAATATGGAAGACTAATAAAATAAAAGTCAAATATGATTATTGTGTCAGTTTTAGTTCACTGAGGGAACAAAAAGAAGAAGAAATTTACTTGACTACTTGATATTAGAATCATAATCATAACTAGATGAAACCAAATAGAAGTGATTGAATTAAGAAATTTAAGGATATTCATTGCTTGCAAGATTCTAAACCAGACTACCCAACATAAAGAAATAATAGTAGATCTGAGATGATATTCTAGAAGGCATCTTACATGTGTAAAATCATATATCTATTATAACGTCACAACTTCATAACCTGTATTACTAAACTCATGTTTCAGTATACTGACATAATTGCAAAACTAAGTGATCATCAATATAGCTTCTCCATGACATAACACATAACTAACCTCCTCTGGTGTAATAAGGCTCTTCGCCTTAGCATCTGTAATCATACTATAACCAATCCTACACTCCAAAAAGAAAGCAGAATCACAATAATTTTAAACCCCACCAAAATGTATAAGGTCAAATACACTAATATTAACAAATCAACAAGGAACATCAATTAGTACTTGTCTTTAACAATAGAGCATGGCTCCATCAATTCTAATTTGGCTGCAATACGTCCCACACAACCATCCACAACATTGTCCAGATATACTAGTAGAGTTTTGCCAATCAACTGTATAACCAAAAACCCAGGTCAAAAAATCAAATTAAGACAACACAACTAAAATAAAAATACACATAAACATCATCACATATGCATACTGATTTCAGTAACATCCTTGGCGATTCCAACCTTTTCCAAAGCCATAATTTGTAATTATAACTACAATCAATAAATTGGTAACAACAAATTTTCTTTTTTAGAAATAACCCAGCTATAAGATTTTGAAATATGAAAGGAAAACATAAAAAGTACAAGCACAGATGTATAAACCTATATGGAAGCATGTGATAAATTGAATTTAAAATTTTTCTGCAATCCCAAGAATCATCTTATGCGATATTATTAATTGAGGAAAGATAAAAGATATACCTTATGAAGATGATGTAACTCCTTGATCAAATATTCAAGTCAAATCCTTTGCACCTCCGTGCTTCTTCAATTCCTCAGATCAAACGCTAGCTACTCAGTGTGTGCAGCGCTCTAAAGGTGATTCACCAAGAGAATATTGATTAAAGAAGTGAATTTAGGTTTCTTCAAACCTTGGGTGGCTAGCCCTAATTCTCTCTCTCTTAACTCCTTAGGTTTTAGATAATTATGTCACGTAGTATCTCTATACTCATAGTAACCCTCAGCTAATCTATCATAAAGCCTCTCCTTATATAGACTTTTCCTCCCCCTAAACTCTTTAGGACTTAGGATTTTAATTTAATCCCTAAACTATTTAGGAACTAAATTATTTATCATAATAATAATAAGACTCCTCTTATTAATTTATAATTTAGTATTTTTCTAAATACTTAATTATAAATATTACTATTTCTCCAAATACTAAATTATTATTATTAAGCCAATTACATCTAAAATAATATTTCTCTTTTATGGAGTGACATTTAGGTTTAATATTATACCAGTAGTAGAATAAATAAATTAGAACCATTCTAATATTATTTATAATGAATTAAACTCCTTTAATTCAAATATAAATAAATATTATTTATTCTACATCATGAGAGACATCTTTCAGCATATCATGACTATCCGGATAATATGAAATAAACGTTTAATCACAAAGAACGTATTCCGTGAATAGTTATCGTACAATTCAATCATTCTACCATACAATGCCCCGATCAAATATAAAACATGGATTTTCTGATATGTCTTATTTATTTGATCATATGCATTTCGATTCTAAATACACAACTCCAGTTAATGTAAATTAGAAACTCTTTTTTAATTTCCATTCACCTTGGCCAAGAATTTCTGAGTTGTCATTTATCGAATCACATAGGATATTCTCTCCCTTTACTGGAAGTGGTAGATCATTTGTTGATCATTCACTTACCTCAATGTACACTTTATTATACCTGAATATACTCTTTGATATACCCAAAGAGTCTTAAGGAATATGACAATGTATAACTCAGAATACACAAGGTACTATATGATGATCTTAAGTCCAAAGATCACTTGTACAACTATCACTATAGGAACTCCTATAGTTAGGCAAGTAAAACTCCATTATGTATTCTTTATGCGAGTCACACTCAGTGAACTTATTCTCCAATAAGCACCTACATATTTGCTTTAGTGTCTCTACACAAATGATTATGAGATCAATCATCCTCTTCAACAGAGCAATCATAGTATATACGAATCTATCCAGAATCAGTAACCCCATATTAGTGATTCAACGATTAGGAACATTTTAGTTTTGAGTTATCTAGAATTTAGATTTCATTATTGTGAACTCTTCATGATTCTAAAAGTATTGATCTAAAATTATGAGTTTATCACATTTATTTAATTCAACCAATTAAACATTGATAAAGAATGCATTTAATTAAACAAATTCTTTTATTAATAAATAAATAAGATTACAAAGTAAATGTTCATCACATCCTATGTGATTGGCTTAAGGACATACCACTTTCAATCTCCCACTTGAACTAAAGTTAATCACTCTGATATCTCATACCCATCTTTTCTAACTGGCGATCAAACTGCTGCTGAGATAATACTTTAGTAAATGGATCTGTAATGTTATTTTGAGTGTCCTCTCTCTCTCTCTTTCTATGGTGATATCTCATCTTTCAAGGATTTTTCTAATCAAATGAAAGCGTTGCAACATATGTTTGGATTTTTGATGAGACCTATGTTCCTTGACTTGTGCAACAGTCCCAGTATTGTCACAATATACATGCACTGATGCTCGTGTGCTAGGAACCACTCCAAGTTTTGTAATGAACTTCTTCATTCAAACAACTTCCTTTGCAGCTTCACTTGCAGCTATGTACTCTGCTTCTATCACTGAATCAGCAACTGTTTGCTGCTTGGAACTCTTCCAAGTTATTGTACCACTGTTCGGGGTAAATACATAACCTAAATTGAATTTATTATCGTCTTGGTCAGCTTGAAAACTTGAGTCTGTATAGCCCTCTAGTTTCAAATCAGACCCATCATACACTAAAAACACATCCTTTGTTCTTCTTAAGTACTTTAAGATGTTTTTCACCGCTTTTTGGTGTTCTTCTCCAAGATTTGACTGATATCTACTTGTCACACTTAGTATATAAACAACATCAGATCTTGTACATATCATCCCATTCATGATAGATCCTATTGCCGAAGCATAAGGTATCTTACTTATGCGATCTCTCTCTTCCGGTGTCGTTGGAGACATTTTCTTGGAGAGATGTACTCCATGGCACATCGGTATGAGTCCGCTCTTGGAGTTAGCCATGCTAAATCTCTTTAGCATCGAATCAATGTACGTTCATGGGGTCAAGCCGAGCATCCTTTTAGATCTATTTTTATAGATTTTTATCCCCAAAATGCAGGATACTTCTCCCAAATCTTTCATGGAGAAGTGTTTAGACAACCATATCTTTACTGATTGTAGCATTGGTATGTCATTCCCTTTCAGTAGTATATCATCAACATATAGTGTTAGGAATGTCACAACGCTCCCACTAACCTTCTTGTACACACACAGTTCATCCTCATTTTTGATAAAATTAAACTCTTTAATTGTCTCATCAAAATGGATGTTCCATCTTCGAGAAGCTTGCTTCAATCCGTAAATGGATCGTTGTAGCTTACATACTTGATTTACTCCAACTAATGAAATATATCCCTCTGGTTGTATCATATATACATTCTCCTCAAGTCTCCCATTGAGGAAGGTTGTCTTCACGTCTATTTGCCAGATTTCGTAATCATAGTAAGCTGTTATCGCAAGTAAAATCCGAATGCACTTGAGCATTGCCACCGGTGAGAAAGTTTCATCATAGTCAACTCTTTGCCTTTGTTTGAAACCTTTTGCCACCAATCTGGCCTTATAGGTCTCCACCTTGCCATCTGCTCCAATCTTTCTCTTAAAGACCCATTTACACCCTATAGGCTCTATGCCTTCCGGAAGGTCAACCAAAGTCCGCACTTGGTTTTCATCCACGGAGTCCATTTTAGATTTCATAGCCATATGTCATTTCTCTGAGTCTTTACTACTCATAGTCTCATCGTGTGTTACTAGATCATCATCCTCTATGATGCATACCCCATCATCATCATCTATGATGAATGTATACCTTTAAGGTATTTTCGATACTTTTCTAGATTTACGATTTGGTTGTGGTACTATAGGTTTATCAACAGGTTCCTCCATTTGACTTATAATGCTTTGTGATTCTTGAATTTCTTCAAGATCTATCTTTCTCCCACTAGCCGCTTCAAGAATAAATTCCTTTTCTAAGAAGGCAACATGTTTCGCAATAAACACCTTTTACTCAGTAAGATTATAGAAATAATACACTAAACCTTTTTTAGGATATCCCACAAATCTGCACTTGTCAGATTTTGTCCCTAGGTTATCATCTTAAAACTTTTTCACATAAGTTGGATAACCCCAAGTCTTAACATGCTTAAAACTAGATTTCCTCCACGTCTATAACTTATATGGAATCTTAGGGATAGATTTTAAGGGTACCTTATTTAGTAGATATGCAACCGTTTCTAGGGCATAACCCCAGAAGGATACTGGAAGATCGGTAAAACTCATCATGGATCGCACCATGTTCAACAAGGTACGATTTCTTCTTTCAGATACACCGTTCAATTGTGGTGTACTAGGTGGCGTCCATTATGAGAGAATACCATTATCTTTGTGATGATCTAGAAACTCATTGCTCAAGTATTCCCCTCCTCGATCCGATCGAATAATCTTAATACTCTTGCCAATTTGTTTCTCTACTTCACTTCTGAATTCTTTGAACCTTTCAAATGATTCAGATTTGTATTTCATCAAATAAACATATCCAAATCATGAATAATCATCAGTGAATGTAATGAAATATAAGTACCCTTCTCTAGCATGTGTTATTATAGGTCCACACACATCTGTGAGTACTAACTCTAACAACCCTGCAACTCTCTCTCCATGTCTAATAAATAGAGATTTAGTCATCTTACCTATGAGACAAGATTCATAAATTGGATATGATTCATAATCAAATGGTTCTAAAAGTCCATCTTTATGTAACTTGTTTGGTTAATCTTGAAGGTGCATCAAAATAGTAGGTGCATCCATTTTCTCATGTTGACGCTATAACTCGTTACTCATGGAGGCCAACATGATGCACTGAGCCACCTGTGCATCATCTTGCCACTTTCTAAAAGTAGCAATCTCTTCCTTAGAGTCATTTTCTGCAACTGTTGCAGGAACCGACGAATTAAGGACATAAGATAGCTTTTTAGCCGTGAGAACTATTCTCAAATTCCTTAACCAATCCGTATAATTTGGTCTGATTAACTTATTAGCATCCAATATGCTCCGCATTGATAGAGAATTAGACATTGTAAAATTTTGTAAATGAAATTTTGTAACAACATTAGCATGCATTCATTTTATTAATCACCATATTAATTTAGGTCTTTATTAAAATGGTGTCTCTCACTATTTCTTCAAACTATATGACCTTCCATATACAGTTCGACATTTTTAAAAAAATCCGCCAGTGAGAAAGGATCCTATTGCCATAAATATATAGTCTTGTCTGTGCACAACAAACTATAGATTTATTTAATAGGTAGACAACTTTTGTTAATTACATCTCCATGTAACTCCTTTTATTTTGCCTCTTAGATTATAATGGTCAAGTGTGTGCACATCCGAACCAATATTGTAAGACCCCAACTTTTTATGAATAAGATTTAAATTTTTATTATTCTAAATTGTACGGTGTTGATTTAATAAAAGTTTATTTTTTTTTCTTTATGAGTATTATTCTAGACAGTAAAGTGTTTAATTGATAAAATGTTATAGTTAAGGGTGATATATGCAAATTATCAGATAAACAGTATGTCGGTGAATATTCTTTCTGTGTGAAAATATTATATTCGGTAAAGGACGACGATGCCGAAATAACCAATCATTGGTGGGCTTCATAATGACTAATTATCGGATACTGAAAACGACAATATTAATATTTTTTTATCACCTGCAACTGTTAAAATACCCGGTGATAAAAGTATAGTAGCACGAGGTATTCCACAGTAACATATGGTATTGTATAGCATTTTATATTATTGATTCAATAATTGTTACAGTAACATCTGCAAAGTATTTCATATCATTGATTCAATAATTGTTACAGTAACATCTGCACAATATTTCATATTATTGATTCAATAATTGTTATAGTAACATCGCATAGTATTTCATATTATTAATTCAATAATTGACACGACACAGTAACTTGTATTATTTGATTTGATATTATTAAATCAGTTAGCATTATTGACAATGTCTAAAACTTCTGTCAAAAAATGGGTTATTTAATTGTGCACCGTATATACGGAAGGCCCTCTCTTTCTTGAGAACGATCTGGGTGTCGGTATTGTGAGTCTATAATATCAATAGTAAATAATTATTGAAGGATTAAAAAAGTGTTGATTAATTATGTGATGTGTAACATAACCATTAGTAAGAAGTTGCCGACACTTGAAGGAAATAAGGGAGATATTTGGCGTTTTGTAAGTTTGGCTTTTTCGTGGGACCTACAACTTTCTTCTATGGGACCTACAATTTTATTTCTTCCGTGAATTTTATTTCTCTCGTGAGACCCACAACTTTATTTAATTTCTTCTGTGGGACCCTTCGGTGGGACCCACAGGCCATCCAATAGTCACTGCCTCTTCGCATTTCCAAGAGTCACTTTCGTAAATAGTAGTATCTCTTCAATATAACCAAGAGTCAAGCCAATTGTCTCTTCACATTACCAAGAGTCAAGCCAGTTGTCTCTTCACAGTACCAAGAGTCAAGCCAGTTGTCTCTTCACATTGACAAGAGTCAAGCTAGTTGCCTCTTCACATTGCCAATAGTCAAGCCACTTGCCTCTTCATATTGTCAAGAGTCAAGCCACTTACCTCTTCATATTGTCAGGGCCAAGCTAAAGTTCATCTATAAATAGAAGCAAGTATTCTTCATATTTTACTTACAACTGATAAGAGAAAGCTATAGAGTGAGAGAGAAAGAATAGGAATATTCGAGAAGCGAGCACATGCCAACAACACAAAGTTCTGCTACTACACTATTATAGTATCTAGTCTCTTATTAAGGTAAGGAATATCATTTCTTTCATACTCTCAAGGGATGTCATACTCTTTCATAATCGTATAGAGTTATCATTTCTTTCACACCCGTAGACAGTTATCATTTTTTTTCACACTCCATATTATGGTACAAAGTTATTATTCGTTTCTATCGCTTTATCATTAAATGGTGAAAATTCCTAAAATTAGTAGAATATCCTTAATAGTTTGTGCTTCATCTAATATCTTTTGACCTGAATCTTCCTATTGAATTTTTAATCGTTATCTTTGAACTATGAATCTTGAATATCATTCTTGAATTTGACTCCACATTTTTGGTCATCATGTTGACAATTTGGACATTTTTGGACTCTAGATAAATTAAATTATAAATTGCTAATATTTATTCTTGATCTTATTATTTATATTCATCTTATATATCATTGTCATAATCCTCAGACTTAAATTGTGGTGAAAAGTTCTATTTGGTCCGTACTGCAAAGATTGACTGGTGATTGACATGATTATGACCAGGAACTGTGTATTGGTATAATCATGACCAATGGTGTTATAAATGAATATCTTTGGCCCGAAGTGCAAGGATAAATTGTTGATTTGGATGATCATAAACAAGAACTATTGATTGGTATTACATGAATAAAATAATGATGGTGAATTTTTCAAATAGGAGAAGATAGTAGACATTATGTTCTATTTGACTCTTCTAATGAATTGTTTGTTCCGCTGCAGTTATCATTAAAAACTTATATTATCTGTAAATCTCTGATTTATCACTGTTGAAGGCTAAAGATAATTTATTCTTCATTATCTTAGTCATGATATTCTTTACTAGGCTATTTGTGCTCACGCTTTTCTTTTTTATTCCATTGTTCTCCTTAGAAAATGAATGTATAGCTGGGACTAGCCGGGGAATAGAGTGATGGTCCTAGACTGTAGAAGTATCTCAATACATTAGAAAATAGTATGACAATAATTGTATTGAGAACTTAAGTTGAGTGTGATTATTGTTGTACTAAATACGGTATAATATATTTGTATTAAAACTCACAGTATGTGTGTTGTCGTATTTTGCACGACCGTTTAATAATTATAAATAGAAAAAATTGTATTTGAATTTTGTAGTATGTATTTTGATGACTCAAAATGGGTTGTGTGGACCTATTTTGGGGGTATTACAAATATTATCTAAGTTAAGTTAGACCTAGCATTCCCATATAAGTGAAGAGAAAAATACAGTTCTTGCTTGTGCACAACAAAATGGTATTGTTCAATTCTTTATAAATATCCAATGTAATAAAGTAACATCTCCAATATTTAATACAAGCCTTGTGTGTGCACAACAAAATCATATTAAATACTCGATACTCTATTACTTCACCATGCTAGAAGGCTACGTTTGACATTTTCAATGTCTTTGAACGTAATCAACTTAATATTATTTTTTTGAGGGTTCTTGTTATTAATGGTCTCATTTTGTTTAGCGCACATGAAAATATATATATAAATACGCGTCATATTAAACATACATCGTCATGTATAATAATATATTTAATATATAATTAGCATGCACATATAGAATACTATATTCTACTTGAGATGATTATGTACTTAATTCTAGTTTGGTTCACTCGAGCCACCAAGTGAACCAAAAAGTTAAACCTAGGGTGCAAGAATAAATTTGAATATAACTATTACATTTATCCTAGGCTCCATTACAAATGGGTCTTTAGTGCTCCTGCACTCCTCAACTCCAATTTACTAAGTAATTCATCCTATTACATTCTATTTTTGATAAAACAGAAACCTTGATCAACAGTCAAGGGGAAGTACATAGGAGGGAGATAAAATTTATATCAAAAAATTAGATAGGCGAGATACGTAGACCATATTTATGAAACCTCATTCATTCAAGTATTTATCAAAAACTAAATCCAATCTCATTGGTCAATGGTCCATAATCTTCCTCTTTATTATCATACATGTGTCACATGTATCAATAAACCATTCACCTCATGAATTAAAACATTATATATATATATTGATATCATTTAATGGGCAATAAAAGTTTGCATAAAATTTAATTTTGAATAAAAATAAACTCCTTTATTTTAATCCAATTCCAAATCAAATTAAACTCCTTTATTTTATTTTTTCAAAATTGTAGAAAATTTGGCTGGCTAAAGCCTTAGTGTCGCGGCGCCCAGCGCCCTAGGCCAACGCTGCGGCTCTAGACGCAGGTGTGCATTGTGGCGCTGCCCATATCCGTTTTTGGCTTTTCAGATTGTGATTTTTTCTTCCTTTGTCCATAAGACATGATTTTATACAACAATTATACCCAATTAAATTGTTCGAAACACATATCAACATATAAATAGAATCAAAATAATTAATAATTCGCACAAGGATGACTCTGATGCCACTGCTGGTTTGCAGAAACGTGAACATACATATAATTATATTGTAATAAAGAGGAAACACAGGATAAATCGAATTTAAAATTTTTCTACAATCCTAGGAATCACCTTATGCGATATTATTAATTGAGGAAGGATAAAAGATATACCTTATAAGATGATGTAACTCTTTGATCAAATCTTCAAGTCCCAATACTTTGTTCCTCCGTGCTTCTCAAATTCCTCAGATCAAACGCTATCTACTCAGTGTGTGCAGCGCTCTAAAGGTGATAGATTATTGATTGAAGAAGTGAATTTAGGTTTCTCCAAACCTTGGGTGGCTAGTCCTAATTCTCTCTCTCTCTCTCTTAACTCCTTAGGTTTTAGAGAATTATGTTACATAGTATCTTTATACTCACAGTAACCCTCACCCAATATGTCATAAGGCCTCTCCTTATATAGACTTTTCCTCCTCCTAAACTCTTTAGGACTTAAGGTTTTAATTTAATCCCTAAACTATTTAGGAACTAAATTATTTATCATAGTAATAATAATAATAATAATAAGACTCCATTTATTAATTTATAATTTAGTATTTCTTCAAATACTTAATTATAAATATTAGTATTTCTCCAAATACTAAATTATTATTATTAAGACGATTACTTCTAAAATAATATTTTTCTTTTATGGTGTGACCCTTTAAGTTCAATATTATACCGGTAGTAGAATAAATAAAATAGAACCATTCTAATATTATTTATATTAAATTAAACTTCTTTAATTCAAATATAAATAAATAATATTTATTCTACATCATGAGGGACACCTCACAGTATATCATGACTATCCGGATATATGAAATCAACGATTAATCACAAAGAACCTATTCCATGAATAGTTACCGTATAATTTAATCCTTCTACCGTACAATGTCCCGATCAAACATAAAACATGGATTTTCTGACATGTCTTATTTATTTGATCATATGCATTTCGATTCTAAAATGAACAACTCCAGTTAATGTAAATTAGCTAGAAACTCTTTTTTAATTTCCATTCATCTGGACTAAGGATTTCTGAGTTGTCATTTATCGAATCACATAGGATATTCTCTCCCTTTACTAGGAGTGGTAGATCATTTGTTGATCATTTACTTACCTCCATGTACACTTTATTTTACCCGAACATACTCTTTGATATACCCAAAGAGTCTTAAAGAATATGACAAAGTATAACTCAGAATACAGAAGGTACTATATGATGATCTTAAGTCCAAGGATCACTTGTACAACTATCACTATAGGAACTCCAATATGTAGGCAAGTAAAACTCCATTAGGTGTTCTTTAAGCGAGTCACATTTAGCGATCAACTTATTCTCCAATAAGCACCTACATATTGGCTTTAGTGTCTCCACGCAAATGATTATAAGATCAATCATCCTCTTCAACAAAACAAGCACAATATATACTAATCTATCCAGAATCAGTAAACCCACATTAGTGATCCAACGATTAGGAACATTTTAGTTTTGAGCTATCTATAATTTAGATCTCATTATCATAAACTCTTCATGATTCTAAAAGTATTGCTCTAAAATTATGGGTTCATCACATTTATTTAATTCAACCAATTAAACATGGATAAAGAATACATTTAATTAAATAAATTCTTTTATTAATAAATGAACAAGATTACAAAGTAAATTCTCATCACATCCTATGTGATTGGTTTAAGGGCATACCACTTGCAATCTCCCACTTGCACTAAAGTTAATCACCCCGATATCTCATACCCATCTTCTTTAAGTGGTGATCAAACTTCTGTTGAGATAATACTTTAGTAAATGGATCTGCAATATTGTTTTGAGTGTCCTCTCTTTCTATGGTGATATCTCCTCTTTCAAGGATTTCTCTAATCAAGTAAAAGCGCTGCAATACATGTTTGGATTTCTGATGAGACCTAGGTTCCTTAGCTTGTGCAACAGCCCCAATGTTGTCACAATATACAGGCACTGATCCTCGTATGCTAGGAGTCACTCCAAGTTCTATAATGAACTTCTTCATCCAAATAGCTTCGTTTGCAGCTTCACTTGCAGCTATGTATTTTGCCTCTGTCACTGAATCAACAACTGTTTGTTGCTTGGAACTCTTCTAATTCACTGTACCACCGTTCAACGTAGACACATAACCTAAATTGGATTTAAATGGGAATTGCCATTGATGTTAGATGGGAATCACCATTGATGCTATTTGTTTCGATCTCGTCTAGATATATTTACAAGCAACGATGATGTGCAGTCAACGGTGGCGATGGATTGCTGAAGAAAAGAGATGGAGTACATTTAATCCATAGCTATTCTAGTTCTTCCTTCTTTTTTGGGTCATCTATTTCTTGTGTTTAAAATCTGTAAATTAAAGATCTGGGTTAATTAAAATCATGTATTATATTTCTGGGTAATCTATTAAAATCATGATTGGGACTTATTTGGGACAAAATTAAATCTTAGGTATCTGAGAAGTAATTAAGTACAAGAGGAGGAAGAAGAACTTAGAAGTAATCAAGTACAGAGGAGGAAGAAGAAGAGTAAAATAGAATGTGAAAAGTTAGTCTTTTTTTTATCTTAATATGTTTAATTGCATAATTCTATATAGATATATCTAAATAAGTATTATTATTATTATTATTATTATTATTATATTGAGTATATATTTATTGAATTTTTTAATTTACAGAATAATTCATGTAAACATCTGATGTGGTGTCACGTAAACATTATGCTAATTAACTTTTAATACTCTTAGACGAAAATTTGAGTTTTTAATAATAAAAAAATATAATTCAATGAGCTAACTGATGTTGGTACTCAATAATGGTCACCACCATGAGAGCTCTAGGGAATATGGCCAACTTGGCAGTTTGAATATTTGACCAGTTAATTATTGGTTCCACATGTACATGTGGAAAGGACTAGCTAAACCAATGAGTTACCCCTTGATGGGTATAATAAACCTCTATGAAGAAAGGCTAAACAAATGAGTTGGGCCTAAGGAATAATGAATGCATATCACCATGATAAGGCTCATGAAACTTGAGGCTGGGGTTCCATCCCTAAGACACAGATCCATGGGTTAAATATGGCCCTGTAGATAATGGAATGATCAGGCATGAACCTAAGACACGGGCCTATGGGCCCCCCATGGGTAATAGGATGGTTGGGCTTGAACCCAAGATATGAATCCATGTGTTGAATATGGCCGCATAGATGATGGAATTCAGGGCAAAAAGCATGCCCTGAGGAAACATTAAGCCTTAGGCAATATTTCCTGACTAGGAATATATGGACCCACACATGAATGTGGCAAAACCCATCCTACGGAAAGGGACAAGATCAAAGGATCTCTTGTCATCACTCATGAATCTAGTTAAAGGCTTATTCATGAAGGAGTTATTGCTTTTAGAATGGTTCTTGAGGATGTAGGAGTATACCCTGGCTATATCCTAAGTGGCAAGCCATTGGGTCAATTTGGGGCTAAGGGTGGATAGTAATGGGCTGGCTTGGTGATTAGGAAGGTAAGGGTTACTTTGTGCTTGGTTCTGGGATCTCTGGGGATTTCTTATCTTCCTTAGGGGAGAGCATATAGGAAGCAGTCCTAGGAAAACTTGCATGGCTTAATCTCATCTTAAGGGTGCATGAATGGAGACAAGATCCGGGCATGAAACATGTAAAGGGCACACCTGGAGAGCACTAAGGGAGAAAGGGCGGGGGATTGATGCTTACGTATAGAATGATGACATTGTCCTTTCCTCCAAACAATGTAGAGTAGCCTCCAAGCTTGTCCCCTTCAGCTCATACCTGGGGGCTAATAGGGAAGAAAAGTATATATCTATATATCTCTATGGATGGTACGAGATTATGTTGCCTGATGAGAGACAAAGCCTAAGAGAGACCCACGCAATAGGGGAGATGGGAACCATGGGGGAGAGGACACATATCCTATTAACATATGGTAAATAGACTAAGATGACTGGAAAAGATAGAGGGAAAGATATAGCCAAGTAAAGTAAGAGAGAGAAAGAAAAAGAGACCAGATATAACACACCACCATACACAACAATAGAGAAAGAAACAAAGTAAGAGACCTAGAGGAGAGAGGATACACTATTCATTCACCACTAATCTCAGGAATGACTCATGGAAGAGTAGAGAACCAATGAGATAGAGAAAAGAGCCTTAAAATACCAACTAAGAATAACCACTCCAACCTTTGATCTCCAGAGCTTTTTTTTCCCTAAGATCTACGGTGATACTTCATGTGTTGTCATACTCTCCATCGTACTCTTGGGATGAGCTACTTCTTAGTCAAGCAACCAACTAGCAAGTCTACCTGTATGGATATATATTCTCCTAATAAGTGTTCTTTTTCTTCTTTATTATTGTCTTTTAATATTGTTATATATAACTGTTCCTTAGGGCTAATCCTATGCCTTGGGGTTCTATCCCCAACCCCATCCTTATCTTGCTCCGTCATCAACACTTTGATCTATCTTGACCAACATCCTAAGTGGCACTAGATATACACTGAGCCTTCAAAAACGACCCCACCAGCTAAAACAAAATTTGGTTCAATGATACATATGTAAATTCAAGTTCAGTTTAATGAAAAAAGAGTGATTTAATCCACAAACATTATCAGAAGGTTAAACAGAAATGAAATTAAACAAAATTTATTTGGCATAACGAATTGGATAATTTTCAAGGGGGAGAATCAGCTAGCAGTATTATAACTTAGGGGAAGTTAATGTACGCAACTTTCATCAGTTATTATAGCAAACTGACCTTGTATTGTACCTTATTTTTCTAAATTTGACCACGTCCTTTAAAATAGTAAATTAATAGACTGTTTCTCTCAAGTGAACTGACTGTTCTTGATCGATTAGAATTTAATTAGGTATACTTGAAGAAAATTATGTAATTTTTCATGTTATATTATACTACATTAATCAGTCTACTTTTCTGAACTATTCGACTTCAATCATTAACCTAGCCAAGCACCTAGCTCTCTCATTTTTGCATGCCATCTTTCTCCATAGTTCATCTATAGATAAAAAAAATAATGACTTTGGTAGTTTTCCAAGATTAAAATAGAGATCAGTTCTACTTCAATTGAACTAACAAATTAAGGGTATTTTATTAACCAGTTAATTAATGTGTTTTGATTGATTAGAATTTAATTAGGTACATTCATGTATTTAATTAAAGGAGTATGTGATTTTCATCAGTCTACTAATCTTACATGCTTAACTATTTGGTTTCCATTATGGGATTTCCACCAGTCTCTTACTCTAGTCACAAAAGAAATTCTCGTCAACCTTTTTTTAAATTCAAAAAGATGTCCAATACATATTGATTAATATAAAATGACATAATGAGTTTATTCGACTACCAGTATTTACATCGTTTATAGCGGTATCATTTGCAGTGTTTTAATCTCTAAACGTACCGCATCAATTTTGATGCGTTGCGTTTGAGGCCCAAACGCTGCGTTGCGTATTCCCCCTCCCCTTTCCTCCCATCTTTCACACACTCACTCATTTTTTAAATATATATATATATATATATATATATATATATATAAGGGCTTGATCCATGAAAATAGTTGTCATGGTTACTATTCTAGCAAACTAATCATCCACCGTCCAATAGATGATCTAATGGCTAGGAATAAATACGACAAATAGCTTGTCGTTACTCCTACTAGCGGCAGGACAATATTTACTAGCGGCACGAGAAATGACTAAATTGACCCAACTTTTAGAATTTAAAAAAACTCCAGTCGCTACTCCTACTAGCGACAGCTGAAAACGATATCGAATTGTCTTGCCATTAGTAGGAATAACGGTTCCTAATAAATTTTCTTTTCTGCCCCTTCTTATATATTTTATTGGCCGGATAACATAGGGGTAAAATGGACTCTTCACAAACTCGTTACTAAGACTAGCGGAATGGAGCCCCTCAAATCATGGATCAGATCTATATAGAAGAGTAAAACATATGATACCTTCATTTGCGCAACAATTAAAGAAATCCAGCTCGGGCGAGATTTGAGTTTAATTTTAGCACATAACGTGGTTGGGACTTCAAAATCTTGTTAAGGGTCTTTCAATGACAAGAATGTCTGCTGCAGATATATTTTTATCTAGTTCTTTTGAATCTCTTATTAGTTTAGATAGCACAAATGCATCTGAGTTTGTTAATGAAGTTCAAAGTATTAAAATTTAAATTGTTCTATGCATTAGTCAATTGTTCTCTAAGTTCGAAGAAGCTAAAAAAATTTATAGAGCTTATGTTCATAAAAATGGATTTGAGATTAGAATTGCTACAGGTCATAAACATGTTTGTACTAATGAAATCTCGTTCAGATTATATGTATGTAAAATAAAACTGGTAGACCAATGACTATAAAGAGTTTAGTAGATGATGAATGTTATAACGACAAAATAATAAGAAGAGACTCAATAGGACACACATTTTGCAAAGTTAGAATATTTGTTGTCCATAGTAAGAATGAAGATCAATCATTGGCATTTTTTACCCTTGATTTAAATCACAATCATCAATTATTGACACCTACCAAGCTAGATTTGATAGTTACACACATGGATATTATTCTGGTTAGTAGACAATTAATTGACACTTTAAATAAGGTTGGTATTGGACCTAATAGGATGATGAACGTGTTGAGCTTTAAATATGATAGATGGTGATGGGGATTGTTTTGTCTATCAGCATATTTGTGATTAGCAGAGTATCGCTACAAGAAAAAAGGACTATTTTCGACGAAAATTTTCGTTGAAAATAGCCTTATTTCGTCGACTTTAGCTTATTTCAGACGAAAAATTCCGTCGAAAATTCAGGCGGATAAAAGCGGGTCGGGGATAAATTCGTCAAAAATTCGGTCAGAATAAATTATTTCCGACAGAATTATGTTCGTTGAAAATTGTGTCAGAAATAGTGTATCTTCGACGGAACTATGAGCAACAGATTAAGTTCCGTCGAATATAGGGCTTTACACGTGTCACCTTTGTAATCATGTATGTGCACTTGTTTCTGACAAAATTTTCGTCGAAAATAACATAGTTTTTGTCGGAAATAAACTTTTTATAATAAATTATAAAAAGATTATTTTCGACGGACATTCCGTCGTATATAACATATTCCGTCGGAAACAAGAATATTTTTTTAATATCTCTTTTGTTTTTGTAGTTTTCAGGTTTTTAAAACTTATTTTTGTACCTTTAAACCTGTTTTATCCCAACAAAACATACAATAACTATACCAACAGCAATATACATACACGTCCCAAACAATAACAAATATAAACTACTATATATACCAATAACAACATATATCGTCCCCAACAATAAGAAATATAAACTAATTTACGATAAGTTATACAACAAATTAGTTAAAAGTACAATGATTTACAAAACCGTTAGAAAATACAATGATTTACAAAAAAATCAAGCTAAACTACAATGATTTACAAAAAAAGCTAAACTATAATGTTTTACAAAAAATCAAGCTCAACTACAATGATTTACAAAAAATAAGCTAAACTATAATGTTTTACACAAAAATAAACTAAACTACAATGCTTTACAAAAAAACTAAGCTATAGGTTTGTACTACCACCGGTGTGAGGAGGATCATCGGGCGGGGGTTGACGGTACTGCTCTGGTGTCTGAAAATTATCCCCCTGCTTGGCATCGCCACCTTGTTCGGCATCACCACCCTACTTGGCATCGTCATCCTGTTAATACAATTACAAATATAACTTATTAGTTTGTAATTGATAATTAAAAAGACAGTTAAATGATAATTAAATAACATTCAGAATATACAACTTAAAATGAATAAAATATCTGAGTAGTCGGGGGCTGACTCAGCATCGGACCAAAAGCCTTCGACAGTAGGGTAACCACCATCCGGACCACCTCGTCATGTATCGCGATAAACTGCTTCGGAGGGATACCCGTACTCTGGACGGTGGCCCCTACTGCAATGTCCTAAGAAAGCTGGTGAAGGCGAGCACGACTAGGTAAGTTTTGACTATGGAATATTGGATCCGTACCAAACGTCTCTGACACCGCCGCCATAACCCTCTAGAATAGCTCGTCGTCCAAGCCAATGCCCGTATGAGATGGTCCAACAGGTACTCTCGGACTCTGACACTAGCAAGAGCCTGCAGAAATAAATATAACATTACTAATAATTGACGAAGCGATATAAATTATGAAAAAACAATAAACATACTAAAATGAATACCTCTAAGTAGTGTATAGGTTGGTACCCTCGGTAGCCCAACACTCGATACCTGCTGGTAGTGCTACTGAGGGGGTCTTGAGGCGGGACCTAAAGAGTCATCTCCTCATCCTGAGATAAACTAATCTCGAGCGGAGGGATGGTGGAATCTAATTTCTTGGAATCTCCCCTAGCATCCCGCAACTCAGCTACACGCTAGTCTCGGAGCTTTTGAAATCGGTCCTGTAATTTATTAAGTATATGTGAGTTAATTAAATCATTTAATTAAGTACCTAATATTAATAAGTACTAAAAATTATAACAATTGTATTACCTGTTTAGCTAATGTTGTGGGAGACATCGTCGAGTCCTTCGACATGTGGGTTCGATCCCAGAACTCGACCATGGTGGGAGGTCGGCCCAAGCTCGCCCGCATGACCTAATAAATACATTAATATAACATTTATTTAGTATGCTTATGACAATATTAAACTAAAAAATTAAATACAGATACATACCGACTTTAACTCCTCAAATGACTATGAGCCAGTAGTATGTATGACTTGGAGTTATCTACGATTCTTCTTCATCTGTTTGGACTTCTTCTTGAAGTCATTAGCATCCCAATACATACACATGGCCTCCAGTGCTGCATTTGAGACAATCTGGGATTGATGATCTCGTATCGTAGTATCGGCTTGGTTTCCAGCAGCCCGGGCGGCCCTCTGTCTCATCTCATACAACCAACCGACATAGTTCTTCGCAATTTGTGCAGTAATAACAGAGTCGCTGACTGGCTGAGAGATGCCCTCCTTATATCTAAAATAAATCTATAAAAAATGATAACTTATTAGAAAAAATTAGAACAATGTGTAAATACTATTTACGTATATAGTTTAATTTATGTAATTCAACTTACATGAAACTCGCGCAACACAGTCTCCATAAAGGAGGCATCATACTGCAAGTGGCTAAAACGTATGTAGCCAATCAGAAGGTATGTTAAGCAGATAACGTGTATGGTCGCCTTAGCCACAGGGTCCAAAATACTACAATGAAAAATACTGTGTTATTTTAATTGTGCCATCAAATAAAGTATTTTAATTAAACATGATATACGTTCTCTGACACTTACTGCGCAAAGTCAACATTTGCACATACTATGTGTGGAACTGCTAGTAGACGGCCAAATAAATTGAGGTTAGTCCCTCAGTGATGTCGATGACTAGTATATGTAAGTATAAGTGATGACATTGTGTAAATATATCATTTTCATAAACTATAAAAAAAGTAAACAAAATGAATGTGAATTCATCACGACGAAAACTTACTAGCTGATGAAGACGACCCGTCCTGAGAGCCGTCGATAGATCCTGTACGACCACCACCTCTATGTCTAGCCATAAATATGCTACTGAAATAACCAAAATAACGTAATTAATTTACAGTTAATTTAATTAAATAACCGTTAGTAATAGTGAATTATTTATAAAACATAAATAAGTTTAGACTTAATATGTCATCAAATCCATCCGAATCAACATCATTGTCATCCTCGGATTCTGTCTCTTCCTCTTCATCCAATTCCTCTTCGTTGAGACAACATCCTCAAAATATAAAGTGCAAAAGTTGACAAACTTTTCTTCCGTATAACATTCAGCAATAGAACCATCTACATGAGCTTTGTTTTTTTACTTTCTACTTTAATCAACATATATACCTGAAATACGATGATTAAACAAAATTAAGAATATGAGTTATAAATATCATCAAAATGAATATGTAGATGATATTACCTTTTAAAAGGATACATTTACCGATATTGCACCGGTCCTCCAAGCTTAAGTTCATATGCTTGATGAATAGACAAATGTTCCATCGAGTCAAAGAACCCTGGAGGGAATATCATTTCGAGCTTGCACATTGTTAGCACTATATTTTTCTCCATCTGCTCCACATCACTGTACCTTATAACAGTTAAGCATAGATCCCAAAAGAAATTTGAAAGTTTGGTCAAGATATCTATAACTTTTCTAGGTAACATCTCACGAAATGCAATTGATATCAACTTCTGTATGAATACATGAAAATCGTGACTTTTGAACCCATTAATTTTCAACTGCTTAACCTTACTGCAACAAGATATGTTAGAAGTATATCCATCTAGGAGCTTCAACGCACTTACCCACTTGCAAATGTCTTCAACCTGTTGCTTGGTAAGACAAAATAGCTTTATGTTTAGAATTGTTAGGTCGGAGCCACAATTCCCTCCTTATGTTCAGTGCCTCCAAATTTTTTCATGCATTGTCATTGTCTTTTATTTTACCACTCACATCTAGTACGGTATAAAACAAGTTTTTAAATACATTCTTTTCTATATGCATGACATCTATACAATGACGGACTGAAAGTGTGACCTAGTATGGCAACTTAAACCACATGGGCGAGTGTGTGCAGTTATGAATCTTCCCATAACCTATTGCTCTCAACTTATTGTGCTCTTTTCCTAGCGGTGGAAATTTTTGATCGTTTAACCAGCCCAAAACCTCGTTGCTCGATAATCGACCAATAACTCCCTTCTTCTGTGTCTTTCTATTGAACTGTGCAAACATCTTTCTATAACTGTGATCAACAGCCAAGAATCTATGAGCAGTTCCAAAGAAACTAGTTTTCCGCTCATGTTTTAGTTGTATGCCTTTAACATCCCCCATACAGACTAGACATGGCAGTTTCCCATGAGTCGACCATCCACTGATCATCTCAATCCGAAAAGTCAGTGATAGTCCGCAACAAGTCTGCCTTCATCAAAAAAAAAATTTTGACCGATTTATCGTAAGTATGGACCCCCGTCTCCCACATCATCTTTAGTTCATCGACTAATGGCCTGAGGTACACGTTTATGTCTTTCGTAGGACTTTTATCCCCCAGTATGAGTAAAGTCAAGAACAAATATGGATACCTCATGCACATTAACGGTGGAAGATTGTAAGATACTATGATCACGGGCCAAACAGAGTATGGCTGGCTAAAACTATTAAATAGGCAAAAGCCATCTGTAGCCATGCTAAGCCTGATATTCTTAACTTCATCAGCAAATTGTGGAAAATTTTCATGAAACTTCTTCCATTCATCTCCATCCGCAGGATGAGTTAGCTGACTAGGCATGACATCCCTTGTTCTATGCTAACTCATATGTTTAGCAATGTGCGACGATATGAATAGACGTTGAAACCTTGGCGCAAGAGGAAAGTACTATAAGATCTTGTTAGGCACATGCTTCTCCTTCACCCCATGTTTTATCGTCTTGTACCAAGGCAAGTTATAAATATCACACTTCACCTTATCTTTGTCCTCCCCCATTGTATAACATGCAATCCTGCTCACAAGCATTAATCTTCTCAGACCCTAAATTTAACCCATTTACTATCTTCTTCACTTCATAGTAATAAAGTATGATCTTTAGGTAAGAACTCGTTGATAAGAGCAAGAAAATCATTGAAACCTCTCTCACTACAATCATGCTCATTCTTGAAGTGTAAGAGCTGTATTACTATAGATAGTCTGGTGTGCTTATCATTTTCATCGTACAATGGAACCCCCGATTCCAAGAGCATCTTGTAAAAGGCAGTTGTTGTGTCATTTGGCTCTTGCTGAGCACTACTTGACGAATGCTCGTTTTCACCCCAATCAATATTGTTAGGGCCATAAACATCGACCAACATCTCCACAACATCATAGTTATCGCCGTATGAATACCCATAAATTTGTTGGTCTACACTGTCGGTCATATCCCTCAACCTAGCTGATTCCCCGTGATGAATCCATACGGAATACCCATCCACAAACTCACGTGAAAACAACTCAAATTTAATGTCGTCGGCTTTCTTCCAAATTAGGTTTTTACACTTGACGCGCGAGCATCTCATCTTTTTGTTCGGATGATCAGCATGTTCTATTGCTTTGTTCAAAAATTTGCACACCCCATCAAGGTACTCATCAACTAATCCCCTCCTATCAAACAGTATCCTACAGTTCATCTAACTCTGATCGGCTGACATCTTTAATTGAACAAAAGGCACAATCAGAGCAAGGATATTAGCGTATGTGCTCCATGCATGATTTCTATATATTTGTATCTCTAGTCTATAGGGGTTAGACTTCTATTCCGTTTCAGGATGCGTCTCCTTACTAGTGTCAACACCTTGAGCACGATTCTTCTATTTCAAGAAAATTTCGACAACACCTCCCTTTGGTCTTTAAGTACACGAAATAGACTAAGATAACTTAATAAAAGTATCCACTCAAAAAACATGTAAATATACCAGGCGAAAAATCCTAAAAAAAAACATACTCAAGCCATTAACACCAGTTTAAGTGAGAGACATAACATCGAGTAACAGTCCCAAACTAGGGACTATTCGACATTTATTCCTAATAAGTAAATGTCAAACGAGTTTCTAAGCTCCAAAGTACACTATATGCACATGTATTCAGTTTATTTTAATTACGAAAAACTAAGTAAATGCTACTTAGTTTATTTTACTAATGGGAAACTAACTAAATACTACGTACTTAGTTTATGAGAACTATTATTTGAATATATTATAGTATTTATTCTTTATTTTATGTACCAGTGGAACTTATATTATATTTATTATATTTTATTTTAATTTAATGTACTTTATTTTAATTCAATTATTTTATTTTAATTTATTTAACTTGAATTTATTTTATTGATTTTATTTTATTTTATTTTTTATTATATTATATTATTTAATTAAATTTATTTTATTTTATTTTTTAAATTAATTTAATTAATTTATTTTAATTAAATTAAATTATTTTATTTTATCTTAATTATCTTATGTTATTTTGTTTTATTATTTTATATTATATTATCTTATATTATATTATTAACTTTTAGTTTATGTTATTATATTATTTTATTTTATTTAGCAGTGCAAAACTAAATAAATGCTACTTAGTTTATTTTAGTATATTGAGAAACTAAGTAAATGCATAAATATGGATATCAATCATTTTCAACCCACCAAGTCAAATATCATACTTTTCAGTAAATGACAAATATTTAGAAAACTTCTGCAGCCCTTTAATATTAGCAGGGCCCATATATATTGTCAATTTTAATTCTGACATATATTTCGTCTAGAATTCCTTTGGAAATAGCCACACCCATTTTTCTTAGCTAAATGAACCAACCACAATACATTCACAACACAAGTTCCCGCCTCCAATATCAATATATCACATTCACAATATCAATATATTCAATAATAACTATGAAATACTGTAAAACTAACAAACAAATTATGCATTCTTCAAGCCTAATTCACAACTAAAACAATGCATTACAAACTGTCAAACTACTATCGAACAACTATATAGGCATCAACTGATCATGTAGTGTAAAACTCACAAACATATTAAGCCTCAGTATAAACCAAATTTATGCATAACCAAATATTAGAATATTTCTTAACTTCAAATTAACAATTAATTGATAAAAACTTATACCCAAATTTATGCATAACCAAATATCAAAATATTTAGGGTTTTAAGTTAACAATTAATTGATAAAAACTAACCTTAAATTAGAGCTAATAGAGGTATGAACGAGAAGAAGGAGCTCATAACCACTAGAATTGAGCTGGGTTTTCAATAATTTTTAGGAATTAGGGCTAGCTACGTTTGGGGAAAGAGAAAGGACAGAAAAAAGTACATACCAGCGGGATAAGGTTTCCGACAGAGGTGCGGTGCCGATGGGCTGTCGAATTTGGCCGGATGAAATGCATCGGTGAGATCAGAGGGACCAGAGAGAGAGCGACAGGTTAAAGAGAGAGAAATTTTTTTTTCTTTTTTCTTGGACTGCGACGCTACTGAGTTAACGATTAGGTTTTAAGTATTATTATTTTCGACGGAATTCTGTTGGAATTAATTCCGTCGATTTTAACGTCTTTTCAACGGACGTTCCGTTGGAATTAATGTTTGTTCCGTCGATATTAGTAAGCACGTCGGAGAAAAAAATTGGCGCCAAGGCCTATGCCTGATTCCGACAGAATTCTATCGAGTTTATACAAATTTTGACGGAACTAGTTCCGACTAAATAATTTGGTCGGAATTAAATCAATCTCGATGGAATACATTCCATCAGAATTAAACCATTTTCTTCTGTGTTATATGCATATGCCCTTGCTCTAGGTGACCAAAATAGGGAATCTGGTTTAGGGTTTGGCCTTTCAACTAATATCCACTCGTATGCCCAAATTTATAATAATGTGACACACCCTATGATATACTTACTACCTCTTCTACTGGCAATATATAAACCCCGATATAAGTACCCCAACAAAGCTGCACCCCAAACATACGTCACACAATCTACCATATCAGCCACAGTACATATACCTAGGGTGAACAGTATTCTTTGACCTCATTGAAAATAATATTGCCCCGCACATCTAAAGCATGTAAGCATTTGTGTGTCGGCCAACCTCATCCTTACTTGCTCTTCGAGGGCAATTAGAAAAATTTTCATGCAGCCAAACTAATGAAATTGCATTTTTTTTACATTATCGTATTTGAAGACTAAGGCCTCCTTAAAATACGCCAAGGGAGTATCAAAGAGGGGACAAGTTAAGAGTCTGCCCAACACCGGTATCCCAAATAGAAAATGGACATCCTCTAGAGTAATTGTTATCTCCCCATAGTTTAAGTGAAATGTATTTATCTCCGGCCGCCATCTCTCAATCAAAGCGGACACGAGACTAATATCGATTTTGGTGATAACGACCAGGTGGGTAAAGACTCCAAAACCACACTTATACAATAATATTTTTTATGCTTTGGTTAAATTTCATGTGTTGTATGTTATTGCCGTAATTTGGGATGACATAAGTTTACCCCTATCCTTACCCTCCCATACATCCTCCGACACATAATTTTTTTGATTATAAAGAACACTATTATCAATTGGTCGAGGAAGACAGTTATCCATATTTTACCTAAAAAGAATAACATAAATATTATTTACGTAATTTGTTAATTTATAGTATATTAGACAAATGCATAATGTTTAATGAAATACTCGGCAATTAGTGTGTGTGTGTGTGTGTCCCAATCAAACTTTGGTTGAATGAAAGTTATAGACAATTAACCACAATCCCAATTCACTAATATATATATATATATATATATATATATATATATATATATATATATATATATATATATATTATGAAAATTATTTCATATTTCTTTTTCTTAAACATTTATATCAAAACAAATAATTAGGAGAAAATCATGCTAATTATTTTTTTGGAAAATACGCTCATATTTTTTTTTCATGATAACTTTTCTTAATACATTATAAATTAATTTTTAATATTTTCCTAAGAAAAACTAACAAGAGTGCAATCCTTCAAATTTGTTATTTTTCAACTAAATTTAACAATTGAATAAACATTTACTACAATAAAAACTAAGGGAAAAAAGAGAGAGCAAAATTAGAAATTATATTTTTTTCCCTTTTACAGGCATAATATATGTGTAGAAGAAAATAAATAAATGGTTAACATATTCTTACTTGTTTTTGATTTCTTTTGCCTGCAATAATTTTGATTTTAGTTGACTTGGATGCGTGCAGGTGTGGAAATTTTGATTTCTTCTTCTTCCTCTTCTTCTTCCCACAACAAACTTTGCAAACCCAGCGGACAGATCTATTAGCGAAAGGAATAGAAAAGAAAATTTATTAAGTGTCCCTACTCCTATTAGCGGCAGGACAATACGACATCGCTAGTAGGAGTAGCGACTGAGCTATTTTAAAATTCTAAAAGTTGGGTCAATTTAGTTATTTCTCGTGCCACTAGTAAATCTTGCCCTGCCGCTAGTAGGAGTAACGATAGGTTATTTTTCCCAATTATTCTTAACCGTTATACCATTTATTAGACGGTGAATGATCAGCTTGTTAGAATACTAACCATGACAACCATTTGCCATGGTTATATATATATATATATATATATATATATATATATATATATGTATATATATATATATATACATATATATATATATATATATATATATATATATATATATATTACTCTAACATTTTCTTCATCAATAATATTGTACTTTGTGCATTGTGTATCGTACTTAATTTGAATTTCAAGGTACCGTATGTGATGTATTGGTTGTTATTTTAAATACAAAGATATAATATGTAATCTATATACACAATTTACTACAATGCTGACAAAAATAAATCAACAAGGTAACTCTTACGGAAGTAACACTATGGGAATGACAATGGGACGGGGAGGGGACTACATATCCTATCTGTAAGACCACAACTTTTAATAAATAAAACTTATTTTTTTTATAAATATTATTCTAAACAGTAATATGTTAAATTGATAAAAATGTTAAAGTTAAAGATGATATGTGCAAATTATAAAAATAAAAATAATGTAGAGGAATATTCGGTATATCAGGGTATGACGACACCGAAACAACCAATTATTTGTGGACCCTACAATGAAATAATTATCGGATATAGAAAATGACAGAAATAACCTTTTTAATAAAATTTATCGGCGGAACTATTACCTTTAACTATTAAAATACCCGGTGATAAATGAATAGTAACACATGGTATTCCACAATAACACATGATATTGCATATTATTTCGTATTATTGAACCACTAATTATCACAGTAGAAAACACATAGTATTTCATATTGTTGAACCAATAATTGTCACAATAGCAAATGCACAGTATTTCATCTTATTAAACCAATAATTGGCACAGTAGCAAATGCACAGTATTTCATTTTATTGAACTAATAATTGTCACAGTAGCAAATGCACAGTATTTCACATTGTTGAACTAATAATTGTCACCGTAGCCATGGTAGTAATAGAAAGTTACATAATTAAAAGTCACGGGTATTAAATAATGAGACTGACTCATTATTTGAAGAACATTGATATCTGTAATATTAATACATTAAGTGAATGATGTAGAAGATAGATAATATACTAATAATAATTGTGAATAGTAAAGAAAAATGTAATATTGAAATGTGATAAATGTGGACAATTAATATATGGTAGATTAAAGGTAATTTTGAAATATGAAAAATGTGGATAATTAATATGTGGTAGATTAAAGGTAATCTTGATATGTGTAAAATGTGGATAATTGATGAATGGTATAAATTAAAGATAATCTTGAAATGTGAAAAGTGTAGTTAATTAATTGATGTGTGGTAGATGTTGTTTACGTTTTGAGTGTAAATAGGGGGGCTTAGCATAAGGAGTTTCATAATTTTCTTACTTATCCTTCCTTCCACTCTCTAAAAATTACTTAATGTAAGTGTTTCTCTGAGTATGCTAAGGCTACCTTAAGTATTGGTGAATATCAGTAAAAGTGTAAGAATTTTTCAAGTGAGTTTTTCTATAAAAGTTATACAAGCACTCATACACACACACCACACAGTATTTGCAACTTTTCCTTTAGAAAACTTTTCCTTTAGAAGATTCATTTTGAAAAGTTTCATCTGGAAGATTGTTTTAAAATATTACTTTATTCATTCAAAAACTATTTTAAAGTTTATTCTACTCTATTTTGTATACTACACAAATTTATACTATCAAGTCCCTTTTGACGATTTCATAATATACGTGTTAGTGTACACCATGAAACTTATATGTAGTAGTTATTAATTAAATTATAAATATACATATAGGTTGATCAACTACATAGAAAACAGTATCTAATCACGTGCTAAGGTAAGGAATATCATTTTCTTTTATACTCCTAAATTTATAGTAAAAAATTATTATTCGTTTCTATAGCCTTATCATTAAATGGTGAAAAATTCTGAAATGATTAGAATTTTCTAAATAGTTAGTGTTTCATCCAATATCTTTTGACCTAAACCTTCCTATAGAATTTTAATCGTTATATTTGAACTGTGAACCTTATATATTATTTTTAACTCGAATAGATATTCTGGATATCATGTTGACAATTTGGACATTATTGGACCCTGGACAAATTAAATTACAAATCTCTTATGTTTATTCTTTATCTTATTATTCTTATGATTTTTGTTCATCCTTTATATCATTATTATAATCATCAAGACTTAAGTTGTTGTGAATGTCTTTGGCCTGGGTGCAAAGACAATATGATTGTTGAGTGTCTTTGGCTAGTGTGACAATGACACATGGTGAAAGTTCTTTTTGGCCTGGGTGCGAAGAGGAACTGTTGATTGACATGACCATGACCATTTGTGCTACAGTTGATAAAATCTTGATGGTGAATTTTTAAATTAGAGAAGATAGTAGACATTATGTTCTATTTGACTCTTCTGATGGATTGCTCATTCCGCTACAGTTGTTTGTTGAAAACTTATGTTGCCTATCATTTTCTAAACCTCTAATTTATCACTATTGAAGGCTAATGATAATTTATTCTTCGTTATCTTAGTCATGCTATTCTTTACTGGGCTATTTGAGCTCACTATTTTGTTTCATAATTCCTTTCAGGAAATGAGAGTGTAGTTGAGACTAGCAGGGAGAACAGGAAAATGGAATGATGGTCCGAGTTATTAGTTATAGTAATTCTCACCATGTTGTAAAATAGTTTTGCAATAATTGTAGTGAGAACTTAGTGTGTGTGCTATCATACTATATACGGCATTGTTAGAGAAATTTATGTATGTTATTTGTATTTTGGCGACTCAAATTAGGTGGTGTAGACCTAAATTTGGGACGTCACATTATCTCCATTCCCGATCTTATAAGTATTTTTCATACTCGTCTTATTTTAATACAAGAACTAAAACTTAATAACCATTTCCATATCCACATAATATTTAAACCCCCACGTAAAATTTAAATCACCGCGGGATTAATACTTTACGAGTTTTTCTATTAAAAAAGTCTAATTTTAATTATATTTACAATAATACATATATGAAAATGAATCATATGTTAACGTATACATAATAAAATTGATAAAAATAAAATAATAATAATAATAATAATAATAATAATATATTGAATCATATGTGTGTGTATGTGTGTGTGTAATATATATATATATATATATATATATATGGGCATATATTTTAATTATGTAATTATAAAAGTATAATAATTTGATTAATATATAATTATTTGGGGGCAGGAAAAGCAAGTATCATCACCTTGCTATTTTCATATTTAACTTTTGGTGATTTTTTATTTTTGATTAGAGTCAAAATTATTGGCTCATTCGGGATGAAGTGTGAGAATTATTGTGTGAAAAAGACAAATTATCGTTCCTAATTATGGTGACAAAAACATGATTATAAAAAGTACATAAAAAATTATGCGTTAAAATGTAACCAATTGATATTACTCTTATAGACCCTTAAATGATGTATTATGGATGCAGAGTACGAATTAAATAATCGTATCCAAAGATCAAAGCCTCACCAACATGTCGGGATTAAAAATGTTCGAATATATATTCTTATGGGCTTGATCGGGCTCCTCATCTTGGGCTCGGCTCAAAGGCCCATAATGTTCAGCGAATTATAAGAGGACTCTCTAGTCCGAAAAGGCTTGAGTAAGAGTTCTAAACCCTTGTGGGTCCTTACTGGTCCATACTCCCATTGGATCAAGGTGATTGAATCCAGGTCCAATAAGGATTCTAGGCAGAACATTCCTAATAGGGATAGTAAGCAGCCAAGTGAATCCTATAAATACCCAAAGAATAATGAAGTCAAGGTACGACATTATTTTTACCCTACTAAATATTTGACTTCCATTGTTAACATATCTTGAACCTATTACTTACTCTTACACCGGAGGAGTCCACAACGGCCCAAGCCGTTGGGACTTTTGTGCAGGTGCACGCCCACAAGTTGGTTGAACATGCGGACAGAATCAAGCGTTAACATTGGCACTAGAAGGAGGGCCTTTAGTAGCAATCTATATTGTTAACCAAAATAATTCGCATGACAACTTCACGATCACAACGAAGCCATCATGATCCACATGGACCGACCCAGTCTCAATCACACCGTGAGACGGTAGCAGAAAGGAAACAACGCCTCTAGCAAATTTTTGACCGGAAAAAGGCTCTTGATCTCTAGCAAGAAGAGCTAGATAAACAGTACATGGAATTAAATGAAGCTGGGCAAAATCTATTGAGCGAGAGAGGCTCGGCTTCCCGCTCGACACCCCACCGACGAAGAGGCGATCGACCTCCTAGGCGACATCGAGACAACGGGTCGGTCCCATCCACATCCATTTATACCAGGGACCTCATAAATCGAGCCCGATCTCCATCAAGAAGAGACCGGTACGAAAGTTCCCGACGAAGCACTGAAAGGAGCCACACCGGAGAATCATCTCCCCGAAAGGTTGTGAATCAACCTCCAGGAGCAAAGAAGCCTCGGGCCTCTCCTTTCACCAGAGACCTGGCTAATGCAAAGATTGATAGAAAGAATAAAGTTCCCTCAAACTTGGAGATGTACGACGGAACCGGGGATCCTCATGACCATACCTTCACTTTCGAGCAGGCCATGCTTTTTCATGGTCATGATGAGGCAGCCATGTGCCACCTATTCCTGTCCACCCTGAAGAAAACCGCTCGAGAGTGGGTTATCTCCCTCCCTCTGTATCTATACGCTCATGGGATGATTTGCAAGAACAATTCCACATCGGCTTCGGCAGTAACAAGAGACGTGCCAAGATGATCACGTCCCTTATGCAGGTTAAACAGAGGCCGAACGAGACACTTCAGTAATATATTAAAAGATTTTGAGAAGCCGTATCCGAAGTCAATGACATAGATCCGAAGCAGGTTATCCACTTTTTAACCATGGGATTAAACGTGGACAAATCTAGTAGGTTGATTGAAGAGATCATCTTTAAGGCACCCGAGTCTTTGCCCAAAGCTTATGATAAAGTTAACAATTTTGTTGAGCTGGAATAGGCTCTTACTAATCTTCGGGGTACCTCTAAAAATACAGGTGATTTTCACCAGAGAGACCCCCGAAGCGAAGACGTCGATAAAAAGTATACCAACAACAAAGGGAATGACAAGAAAGACTTTCATGACAATCGACAACAGAAGAATGATGACTCAAAGGACCAAGAGAATCGAGACAATGACAAAGATTACATTCCTCTAACCTTGAGTAGAGCCGTCATCATCAAGGAAATCAAAAATCAGCCTTTTTATGAGAAGTCCCCGAAGATCTGAGTCTTTGTCAGACAAAAGAACGGAGACAGATATTGTAACTACTATGAAACCAAGGGGCACAATACTGAGGAGTGCTATCAGTTGAAGGATTTTTTTGAAAAGGCAAGTGCGAAAAGGTAACCTGGACTACTACATAGCTGATCAGTACAAGCCAAGTCCTTTGGATCGGATAGCACCACCACCACTACCTTCGGGAGCTGCAAGGGGAGTTGTAGATGTTATCTCCGGAGGACTAATATCGGCCCTGTCTAACAGAAAAAGAAAAGCCTTCGCCAGGGAAGTTCACCAATTGACTGGACAACCTAAGGCTACCCCAACTGAACCCATAACCTTCTCCGATGACGATTACCCCCCAAGAATAGTCATACCACATCAGGATGCTCTGGTCATCACGATTTAGGTGGGAACCATGGATTTGAAACGGATGCTGGTGGACAATGGGAGTTCAGTCGATGTACTCTACAGTCATGCGTACAACCGACTGGATCTTGGGGGAAGGAAGCTGGAGATCTGCAATAAGTCCCAGTTATATGGCTTTGGAAACAACCCAGTCCGAATAGCAGGGACGATTGAATTACCGGCGATCTTCGGCACAACTCCAAAACAGGCTTCTATCATGATAAGATTTTATGTCATCCAGGTAGAAAGTAATTACAATGCCATCCTGGGAAGAACAACCATGTCAGCCCTAAAAGCAGTCACCTCGATCCCAAACTTAAAAATGAAATTCCCAACCGAGCATGGTATCGGCGAAGTTACGGGGGATCAAGACCTGTCCCGGAGATGTTACCTTCAGACTATTCAGGCAACTTCCATAGGGGTTAGTAAACAGAAAACTACAATGAAGATCGAGCCAGAACCCTTTACAGAAGGAGGCTCGGAGCCGATAGCAACGCCTGCTGAAGAGACTGAAGAAATACCGCTGTTTCAAGAAGACGGTACGAAAATAATACAGATCGGCACCGGTTTACAGACAGACGTCAGAACCAAACTCATTGACTTGATAAGAGAATATTTAGATATTTTCGCATGGACTCCAGCTGATATGTCGGGGATAGACAGGAGTGTGGTCGAGCACAAATTGAGTGTTAATCCTAATTATAAGCCCGTTAAACAGAAACGGCGGAATACAGCTCCCGAACGAAGGTAATTGATGAAGAAATTGAAAAGTTATTGGCTGCTAACTTTATTTTTGAAATAACTTATCCAGAATGGCTCGCCAATGTGGTGCTAGTGAAAAAGCACAATAAGAAGTGGAGGATGTGCGTAGACTGCACAGATTTAAACAAGGCGTGCCCGAAAGATTATTATCCTCTCCCGAACATCGATCAGTTAATCGATTCAACTTTGGGACACATTTTAATGAGCTTACTGGATGTTTTTTTCGAATAAAACCAAATTATCATGTACAAACCAGATATTCCGAAGACATCCTTCATCACACACCGAGCAATCTACGTTTATAAAGTCATGTCCTTCGGTCTAATCAATGTCGGGGCAACCTATCAGCGGATGATGAACAGTGTGTTCAGAGATTAAATTGGAAGAAACATGGAAGTCTATGTGGATGATATGATTGTCCGAAGTATGGGGGATGAAGACCACCTGTCAGATCTCGAAGAATGCTTCCGGAATGTCAGGACCCACAATATGAGACTTAACCCCGCCAAGTGCACTTTCGGTCTTGGGTCAGGAAAATTCTTGGGATACATGGTTAGCCGAAGAGGGATAGAGGCGAATCCCGAGAAAATATCGGCTATTCTTGAGATGCAGTCCCCAAGGAATTTTAAAGACGTCCAACGGCTAACTAGAAGACTCACTACTCTTCGGAGATTTGTAGCCCGATCAGCAGAGAAATGTCTCCCCTTTTTCAATATATTGAAAGGGGCTCAAAAACAAAAGACATTCGTTTGGACAGAAGAATGCCAAAATGCCTTTGAACAAATCAAGCGATATATCTCCTCTCCTCCAATCCTCAGTATGGCTCTCCCCGAAGAAGATCTACAACTATATCTATCTGTAACACAGTTAGCGGTCAGGTCGGCCTTAATCAGGGAGGATTCATAGGGACAGAAGTCAGTCTACTACGTAAGCCATGCTCTTCGGGATGCAGAAATCAGGTATCCAAACCTAGAGAAGTTGGCTTACGCACTGGTCATTTCTAGTCGGAAGCTTCGACATTACTTCCAAGGGAGAACAATCACGGTATTCACAGATCAACCCCTTCAGAAAGTATTGTATCGACCCGAATCTTCAGGAAGGTTAGCAGCATGGGTTGTAGAGTTAAGCCAATTTAATATTGACTTTTGTCCTCGGACTGCAATCAAAGTACAGGCCCTTGTTGACTTTATCATTGAGTGCTTCTTTCCCGAAGAAAGGGAAGAAGACCCAGCTAAAATACCCGATCCATTGTCTATAACAGATTCAGCGTGGACCCTATTTGTTGATGGGTCTAGCATCGGATCACGCAGCGGAGCAGGAGTAATCCTTACCTCGCCTGAGGGATTCAAAGTTCAACAGTCTATCCGATTCAGGTTCACAGCTACCAATAACATTGCGGAGTATGAAGCACTCATAGCAGGACTAAAACTGGCTCAAAGTCTGGAGGTGAAAAATTTGATGGTCTACAGTGACTCCCAACTAGTGGTGAAGCAAGTCTTGGGGGAATATGAGGCCAGGGAAGCGCACCTTCAGGCCTATCTTCAGCTTGTACAGACACTCCTTACTCATTTTCCTAAATATCAAATCGTCGGGGTAGTTAGATCAGAAAACACAATGGTCGATGCACTCTCAAAGTTAGCAACAACGGACCAAAGAGATTTGGATGGATCTGTCTACTTAGAGAATCTACAAGAACCGAGCACAACGGTCCAAACAGTGATGGATATTGAATCTGAAGATTCTTAGATGACTCCCATACTCAAATTCTTAAAAAGTGACGAGCTACCCGAGGACAGAGCTTTGGCCCGAAGGATAAAATTCAAGTCCACCAAAAACTGTATCATTGAGGACAAATTATATAGAAAATCTTACTCATCACCCCTACTCCGATGCCTTGGTCCGAGGGAATCCGATTATGCGTTTTGGGAAGTTCACGAAGGAATCTGTGGCGATCATGTAGGAGCAAAGACATTGGCACATAAGATATTAAGACAAGGATATTTTTGGCCAACCATGCTTCAGGATGCCAAAGACTTCGTTAAAAAATGTCATAAGTGTCAACTGTTTGCCTCGGTACATCACCAACCTCCCGAAGAGCTTACTCCCATACTATTTCTAATACCTTTTGCAGTATGGGGGATAGATCTTCTCGAACCACTCCCGCAGGGTAAAGGTCAAGTGAACTTCCTGGTTGTGGCAATTGACTATTTCACCAAATGGGTCGAAGCTAAACCACTGGCAAAGATTACGAAGAAGACATGTCTTCAGTTCCTCAAAGAGCGGGTGGTTTATCGATTCGGCATCCCAAAGGTCCTAGTCTCAGATAATGGTCTACAGTTCGTAGGGAAAGAGTTTGAAGGCTTCTTAACAGAACTTAACATCCAACATCGACAAAGCTCGGTAGCCCATCCTCAAGCAAATGGTCAAGTGGAAGTCACGAACAGGTTGTTGTTGAATGGTATAAAACGAAGACTTGAGGAAACAAAAGGAGCTTGGCCCTAAGAGCTCATACATGTCCTCTGGGCTTACCAGACAACTCCTCAGACAACAGCGGGCAAAACGCCCTTCAAACTTTCTTATGGGACCGAAACCTTGATACCTATTGAGATAGGGATACCTCCTCCCGAGTCCAAAACTTTGACGAAAGTCTCAATAGTGAAGGGCTTCGGGATAACTTAGATTTGTTGGAAGAAGAGCGTGACGTTGTAGTCCTCAGGCTAGCCACTTATCAACAACGTACAACTCGACACTTTAACAAAAATGTCAAGAACAAGACATTCAAAGTAGGGGATCTAGTCCTTCGACAAGCTGAAGCTTCTACACCTCGGGAAATTAGAAAATTAATGCCTACATGGGAAGGACCATACAGGATTATTGAGGTATTAGGATCGAGAACCTATGGACTTCAGAGAATGGATGGACAGGATATCCCGAACACATGGCATGCTGCTCGGCTCCGACAATATTATCAGTAATCATAGTGTCTAACCTGTTCAGTTTTTTGAGATTACAATATTGGCCAATTATGTTATCTTTTTGAAATAAATGAGAACTCTTCTTACATCTTATCTTTGTGCTGTTTCTACATACACTTTAAATACATCTCCTAACCTCATCGGCAATTTGCTTAATAAGGTTAGCGGGAGAAAATAAGTATAAATAAACAGCCATGCACATAGATAATGAGAGTTAACTCATGAGAAAAGACAGGTTTAATATTGACAAATACTTAACGAAAGAGTTCAGGTTACAAAATATCAAATAAAATTACAACTCAGTCCTCGGGAATGACAATTCCCAGTTCATCAGGATCATGGCCTTTTTCCCGCACCAGTTCTCGAGCGTACTCAAAGCCGTCATTGAACTCATTCACCACGGCGTCTTGTACATCTTCGTGGAATTGATCTGAGGTCTTGTACTCATCAATAACTCTCTGTCGAAGACTCGGTGCAAGAACACCTTGAGAAACGGGGGTAACCGGACCCTTCAACCAATCGGCCTCCTTCGAAGCCCAGCCGGAAACAATCGTTTGAACATTATCTTTTAGGTTCCTCATTTGAGTGTTCTGGGCTCGAATCAAATCGCCCGATTGATCAATTTGTTCTTTTTGCCTTTGGAGGAGGAACTCGAGGTCTTTAATCCTTGCCTCCGTGTACTTAGCCCCGTTTTGTTGCAGCCTCGGCTTGTTTAATGGCCTCCTCGGCTCGGGCTCCAATTTCAGACATTCGGATATCAGCAGCGAATGCCTGATCGCGCAAGGCGGCCAACTCCTTGTCAGTCTTGCCCTTCTCTGCCCGCATCGCCTCATAATCATTTTTCATTATGTGGAAGGTACCATGCTGAGTGTGAAGTTGAGTGCGGGCCTTTGCACAAGACTCCTTCGCCTCGGCACATTCTTCGGATGACTTATTTAGGTCACGCTCCAAAACCTCCACTCGGTCAGAGACTTGGAGGAGAAGACCATTTCCTTGCAGGATAATGTTCAGGAATTGAATGACAACAAATAATGATTGGATATACTCATCAAGAAAATCTACTAACCTGAGTATGGAAAGAGAACAACATCTCCATCAGGGTTTTTAAATCGGCCTGGTCGGCCCCAATTGTATCGAATGGGATCATGGACGATCCCAAGCCTTCAGCCAATGTCCCCACAACTTCGGTCCTCAGCTGTTCTGTTGTAATCGGGGGAGGGGAAGGTCCCTTTTGTTTCTTCAATAATGCCCCTTCTTCTAGGGAAGGAGATTCAGCATCGAAGGAAGCAGTTGTAGCAAGCTCCTTCTCCCAATCACCAGTATCCGGGGCAGCGTTAGAAGATCCCCAGTCGTCGGGGAGGGCTCAATCTTAATCAAAGGGATTGTTTCACCCCCTGCCTCGACTGAGGAATAGCGTACCAACCTCTTCCACTTACCCCCAGATTTGATTACCCTGGGCACCTCGGAGATAATTGGAGATTCCCCGACTTTCGTTAACTCGTCTGGATGGCCAGACCCGGATACCCCTTCAGCAGTTGCCTCTAGTATGATCGAGGCTTTAGTACCCGTGGCCTTTTTGCTTCGGGCCATCCTAACTTTCTCAGCACCAGAAAGCTTGACCCTCGAGACTCCAGCGGCTTCCAGGATCGCTTCATTATCAGAGTTCTTGCCGGAGTAAGCCACTGTAAAATCAAAAGATAAGTTGGGCTCAGTATTTCATCGGATCTCAAACAAAACACGTTCGGAAAAGTAAATAAACTTACAGCCATGTGAGTGTAACCAGTCTTGGTTATTAAGGAGCAATAGGTCCCACTTCACTAAAGATCGCTTGGATTACAAAGCCTCGAACGCCTCCAACCTTCTTCGGGAAATCCGATTTGGATTCAGTTGGTCTTTGTTTGGGTTTGACCAAGGTCCTACCAACTCAATGTCCGACCCCTTAATGAAAAACCAATCGTCATGCCACCCTTTATTACGAGAAGGGGTATCCATTAGGGTCTCCCTACCCGAATTCTTTATTATTTGATAAAACCCCTTCTCTTTACAGGCAGTGAGGGAAAAGAATTGATAAAAGAAATCTATGCTCGGGACTGTGTCCTCGGATAAGCAGAAAGCGATGAAACTATTCAAATGAATAAAAGAATTTGGGGATAGTTGACTCAAGCTAAGCCCGACGGTATGAAGGAGTTCAAGAACGAAAAGGCGGAGCGGGAATCGTACCCCGAAGAGAAGCAGTTGCCGATGGATGGGAATCCACCCCCCTTCGGGTTGCCAGTACACCTTCTCCTAACCTTCAGGTCTCCTAATTTCGTATGAATCGGGAATATAAAACTCTGTCATCAACAGATCAAAAAAGGGATTTTTATAGAAGGAATGCTAGCTACTCTATAGTCTAGGGTAAAATATTTGGTCCTATTGTATTCTTCTACATCCCTCATCCATTTTACAATCACCGGTTTCTATGGTTGGTCCTCAGGAATTCCGACTTCAGCAACAGTAACTTCATCTTCAACACGGGAAGACGAAGCACGTGCTTCTTGAGTATTCTTACCCTTAGCCATTGAGAAATGAAAGAAGGACGATGAACGACTTACTTGAGGTAGTCTGAGAATGGAATGAACGGACGGTTTCTAGGGCAAGAATAGTGACGAAACAGGTTTCTTTGAAAATGGAGGAGCAGTTTCTCTGAAGAAGAATTGATTTACTGGTGGGAAATGGCGATTGGGTTAACTCTCCTTATATGAGTAAATAGCCGAGATCGCTCCTATCTAACGGATAGGGCTCTATTAGAGTAATTGTGGCGGGACGGTTATCACTGAATCGTTGTATTGCTTGCCAGCTATTCTCCTACCCTATTTTCAAAATTCCAATTTAATTGCTCATATTGGGCCGGTTATACTGGGGTAAGGTTGGTGAGCCTCAAAGTGAAAAGCTTGGGCCTGATTATACATATACCACGAGATTTGCCCGCAGAAGGGGCCCAATACCGAATCAATTTCATTCACCCTCGGTCTGACGCCTTCAGGAGTCTCTAGGAGCATCACTTTTCGGGTCAACGCTTTCGGACACTTGAAGAAGAAGTACCTTCGGTTTGACATCTTCGGGCTCCCAAGGAAGATCAATTTTCTTTCAGTAATCCGAATTCTCGGACTGTTAGAGCCTCCACTTTACTCCCCCAATACATGTCTTATACTAGGAGAGTAGGGGGCAATATTCGGATCTATATTCTCATGGGTTTGATCAGACTCCTCATCTTGGGCTCGCCCCAAAGGCCGATCATGTTCAGCGAATTATAAGAGGACACTCTAGTCCGAAAAGGCTTGGGTAAGAGTTCTAAACCCTTGTGGTTCCTTACTGGTTCATACTCCCATTGGATCAAAGTGATTGAATCCGGGTCCAATAAGGATTCTAGGCAGAACACTCCTAATAGAGATAGTAAGCAGCCAAGTAAATCCTATAAATACCCAAAGAACAATGAAGTAAAGGTACAACATTATTTTTACCCTACTAAATATTTGACCTCCATTGTTAACATATCTTGAACCTATTACTTACTCTTACACCAGAGGAGTCCACAAACGACCCAAGTCGTTGAAACTTTTATGTAGGTACACGTCCGACGAGCGCGCGGACAAAATCAAGCGTTAACAAAAAATATTAATAATAACAACTTAAATCCTTATACAAATATCAAATTATTTAACAATGAATGAATTTACTTTCCATTGAATTCTCTCACTCCCTTTATGTACATACATACGTGTGTATATTTGTATTCCGTACATATTTTCCCGGTCAACGCTTTTCATTGAATTATTCTCATCATTGCGGTGAGCTTGCAAATTAGTAAAATCATTATAATTTTTATTGTTGGCCTTTCTTGATGTGAGGCTTCAACTAACTTTGTTCCTCCTTAGGGGGTGTTTGATAAAAACTGAATGAATCTGAATCTGAATGAGCTGAATCTGAATCTGAATCTGAATCTGAATGAAAAAAGTTGTTTGATAATTGACTTGTCTGAAACATCTGAATGACAGAATTTATTATTTTACCCCTCTAAAAAAATTCAAAATTATTGTAAAATTATTTAATATTACTTAATATAATAGTTAATATTTTTTTATAATTTTTTAATTTTTAAAAAAAAAATTTTATCCATTCAGCTGCTCATTCAGCCATTCAGCCAAAAAAATCTGACTTAGCCATTCAGCTCAACTATCTGACCGATTCAGCCATTCAGACCAAAACAAACGCACTTACCGATTCAGCCATTCAACTCTATTCAGCTCTAAACAAATACCCCCTTAGTTAGTTCCTTCCTTGCATGTACCTAGCAAGCTGGCTACGTGCATTCTTGAATAACACACGTGAGCCAAAGTATATGCATTTATATATATGCAAAAGCTATAGTTTCTTCATTTTACAATTGAAAAGATTATAAACCAACTTCTAATAAAAGATTTTATTCCCTACCTTGGCAACATGATCTTAATAATATAGCTTTAAATATATGTTCCCTTCTTTTCAAAATATGAGATTATGTTTAATTCTTCAAATTCAATTTAAAAAAATTTCAAATTTAAAATTATTGTGATTCATTTAATTTTGAAAATAATAAATCTTTTAATTGGTTACAATATTCATAATTGTATTATTTAAAAGTAAATTAACTAATATCAATTTTTAATTTATATATATTTGAAAAAAATTAATATTGATACTGTTTTCTGGAACACATACTATTATTTTTTTAAATATTTCATTCATTCTAAAATTAGAGATACATTTATAAAATGACAACTTTTAAAGATAATTTTATGTTCTCAAATATAGTCTTAGTACGTATTAGATAGGAATTCAGTTGTGTTTTGATATTAAAAATGATAGTAAAAAATAGTAATAAATTAAAAATATCATATTACTTTATAATTTTGAAATAAAAATATGTCGAATTAAAATAAAAAATATATATCTAATTTTAAAACACAAGTATTGAACAGAGAGCCGACTAATGACTCAATAAACTAATGAACAAATTGAAACTTACATCGGTTTCCAACGTGCATGCCAGCTTTTGATGCTACTTGGTAAGGAAACTTCATATTTAACAACTCCTTTTTCTCCTTTTTTTTTTCCTTTTTTTTTTCTTTTTCAATTAGATTGATTGAATGACAAAAAGAAAAAAGTAATTTTTATGAAAAGGTCTGAATGTTCATGCCGCCTTATTTTTACTTTTTCTTCTCTCTTTTTTAGATTGATTTTTCACCCTTTGATAATTGATATTATAAGTATTTTAAATGCCTAGCCAAGTCTTATCCCAGAATAATTAAAGGACTTTCACCAAAACATTTAGTCTAATCTAAAGACTTTTTTAATAGTTTAACATTCTTCATCATGATGTAAACTTTTTACCTAACAAATTGTCTATTATTACAAATTTGACTAGTTTCCCTTAACATAATTTATGGTTTTAACTTTTACCCCATGATTTGCAAAAAGTTTGAAGCTGTAAAGATGCATATTTTCTGCATTTGGTAAGGAAATTTGTACCCTTATACTTTCTTGTAATCTAGTAAACATGAAAAAAGGAAACTCAAATGATGATTGTTTAATAATTGCGTATGTTGCTTGAATATATAATTTACTAAATTTGATATAATCATTAGATCAGAATTTGGATTATCTTTTGAGAAATACAAACAATGCAGAATATCTCTAAATAAGATTAATTGATGTTTACTCTCCTTCACTATTGTTCATTACATTAATATTTAGATATGTAGTAGTTCGTAACTAAAACATGATTTATATATATTTTTATTCGATAAGTTACATTTTGTACGCATAAAATTTTATTCCATTATATTCTGTATATATGATTATCTAGAAACGAGGGTTGACTATTTCTTTTGGTCAGGTAATCTCTTATTTTCTCAATAAGTGTTAGTAGGGATAAAGTAGGTTATTCTTCCAAATGGTGAAGACATAATCATATACTACTATATAGAGCAAATAAAAAACAAATTACAAAAATTTGATAAATATTATCAAGAAATTACACACACAAATTTATGGAAATAGAGTGTGTGTCAAAAGTCAGGTGCCCTGATCTCCTGTGCCATAAGATCAACAAGAATTAGGCATAGAGACAAATTTTCAAATTTCTTCTACATTACAATTGTACATGTAATTAACTTTATTTGTTTTTAGAACAAGACTTTCTCTTTTGAATTATGAATAAGTCTAGGCGGATCGGCCAATTGTACATGAAAATTGGACCGGTCCCCATTTTTTCCCATTTGCCTTGGTTTTTTTTTTTTTTTGGTATTGACTCCAAACATATTTATACGATGAATTTTAAAGTCAATTTAAAAAAAATGGGATGTAATTTGGATATATATCAAAAAAAGGGGTGTATATTTTTTAAAATTGGCTTTAAAATCTATAGTATAAATATGTTTGGAGTCAATACCAAAAAAAAAACCCAAGGCAAATGGGGAAAAATGGGAATCGGTCCAATTTTCATGTACAATTGACCGGTCCGCCTAGAAATAATAAGTCTAGGCGGACCGGCCAATTGTACATGAAAATTGGATCGGTCTCCATTATCCCACATTTGCCTTGCTTTTTTTTTTGGTATTGACTCTAAACATATTTATACTATGGATGTTAAAGTCAATTTTAAAAAATTCAAAAAAACGGGGTGTAATTTGGATATTATATCAAAAAAAAGTTGTATATTTTTTTTAAATTGGCTTTAAAATCCATAGTATAAATATATTTAGAGTCAATATAAAAAAAAAAAAAAAAAACCCAAGGCAAATAGGAGAAAATGGGGATCGGTTCAATTTTCATGCACAATTGCCCTGTCCGCCCAGAAATACTCTTGAATTATTGCATCAAAAAGGCCAAAAAACACAGTAGCCACATTAATATTACTTTATTCTTTTGCTGAGCCTGCAGCCCCTACTAAAAAAATGCCAACAAATAGACGTACCAACTCAAAGTCAAAGTGATGCAAAGATGTATTCAACGGTCCATTCAAAAGTATAATGTGAACATTTATTATTTTAGTATTTTCATGCAGAAGGTTGTTACCAATTGTTATACTATTCAAATTAGAATAATTAACTTTACCACAATGACTTATTTTTGTTAGTGTTAAAAGGTAAAAAGCTAAGCTATAAATAGAGGGGTGAAGGTTGCTTAAGAGCACAAACAAGAAGCTACACTTGTAGTAAAAAGATGGGAAGAATAGCAAAGGGGTCCAAAATGGACTCTCTCATTTTTACTCTTGTAGTGGTATTAGTGTCCCTCAACTTGCCATCAGAAGCCATTGCTAACCACTCTTACTCCTCTCCTCCACCTCCGGTGCACTCCCCACCACCACCTTACCACTACAAGTCACCACCACCGCCACCTCCGGTGCACTCCCCACCACCACCTTATCATTACAAGTCACCACCACCGCCACCACCGGTGCACTCCCCACCACCACCTTACCACTACAAGTCACCTCCTCCGCCACCTCCGGTGCACTCCCCACCACCTCCTTACCACTACAAGTCTCCACCACCGCCACCTCCGGTGCATTCCCCACCACCTCCTTACCACTACAAGTCTCCACCACCACCTCCCCCAGTGCACTCCCCACCTCCTCCTTACCACTACAAGTCACCACCACCACCACCCCCAGTGCACTCCCCACCCCCTCCTTACCACTACAAGTCACCACCACCACCACCCCCAGTGCACTCCCCACCTCCTCCATATCACTACAAATCCCCACCTCCACCTCCTCCAGTGCACTCCCCACCTCCTCCTTACCACTACAAGTCACCACCACCACCTCCTCCAGTGCACTCTCCTCCGCCACCTTACCACTATAAATCACCACCACCGCCACCACCAGTTTACAAGTACAAGTCACCACCCCCACCAACACCAATTTATAAATACAAGTCTCCGCCACCACCAGTTTATAAATACAAGTCTCCACCACCACCGATTTATAAATACAAGTCTCCACCACCACCAGTTTATAAATACAAGTCCCCACCACCACCAGTTTACAAATACAAGTCTCCACCACCTCCAAAGAAGCTCAAGTCACCACCACCACCCAAGCATTATTACTACACCTCACCTCCTCCACCTTCTCCTCATCCCTATTAAGAAACTACTTGGCCCTATCTCAGGTAATCTTAAATAGAACTTTGAAGAGTTTTCAAAATCACATTTAACAAGCACTGTTTCAAAGTTAAATTCTGCCATCACATTATTTAACCCATTTATCCCACTATTATATATTTATTGTTATCACCTAATTCTTATCTATTTATTTAAAATTATTTTGTAACTGAATAAAAATTAAGTAGAGAGATTTATGAGACAACATTATCTATTTATTTAAAATTATTTTGTAACTGAATAAAAATTAAGTAGAGAGATTTATGAGACAGCAGATGAAAAATGAGACAACAAATTTGAAATTTTCTTTTCCATACCTAATGTTCTTATTTACTCGTGACAAGAAAAAATATTCGACAATACATAAATATGTAGAAATGGAAGAAATATTTACTTGTGTCAACAATATTTAATTTAACACTATCCCACCCTTCTTCTCTCATGCAGTATATTTGTCTAGATAATTTGCTACGAACTTTTTTTAGCAACTGTTTTATATATGATAGTAGTAAACACATTCTTGCAGGAAAGGAGAACTGCCAAAGAAGAAATTGAAGTGGATTTTGGAGTGAAATTGAAGGCTAGCAGATGCAGAAGAAGAAGAATAATTGCAAGCAGGATCAATGCATGCCTACGTATTTTTATGTTTTTATTTTTGACATACTTGTTTTTCCGGTATTGGTTATTTGTTTTATTTGTATACCAATAATATATATATAATAGTTTGTGGGAAGGTTTTGATCTCTAGATATAGAGATTATTGTTTATGTAATAAAAAATCAATAAAGTTCTGTTATGCGAAATTTCCTCTTCTTTTTTTTCGTTTCTTTCGTATATACAACGAGGAATTCAAAAATGTTGTAACTAAGAATTAGTTTTCATTGTATTTAAATTTTTAGACCAAGATGTAAAAGGGAACTAATAAAATTTACATCAATTTTAAATTTAAAAATATCTTAAATTAAATTTTCGAAAAGACAAAAAGACAAAAAGCCATTTTTTGAAATGGATGTAGTATTTATTTATTATCAAAGATATATTTATTTACATCTTGAACTCATAATTTTTTTTTCAAGAAATATTATTTTTTCGTAGATAGAACATAATTGTGATTCTATTAAATGCGCATAAATTATAATCAACAAGAATATAAAATGCTAAATATAAGTGCGGGAACAAAATAAAAAAAGTACTCATGATACCAGAAGTGTTTTGGCATGAAATTTTGTTTGAGACATCTAATCTACGGGCAGATCATATTTTAAATTGGCAAAGGTGCACAATTGTCCCTTAGGTTTGGACATTCGGCTCATTTAGTCTTGAAATTTTTTTTTTTCCTAAATATCTTTGACGTTGTAAAATGTAGGTCAACTAGGTCCCTCCCGTTAAAAAAACTACCAACTAGACAAATGGGTGTTAGAACTTCTTTGATCAACTGACACATGGCAAAAATAAAATTTAATAATGGTAACTTAGTGTGACATGACATGAAAAGAGGAAATTACCGTCTTACCAGGTTGACGATCATCCCCGCCATGACCGATAGACTCGATCACCAACAACCGCCAGAAGAGATTCCGTCTTTAGACCTCTAACAGTTGAAGGTGATCTCAGTACTCGGTCGCGGTGCCAATGGCGTGGTTTTTTTGGTCCAGACTGAATCTTCAGATGAAGAATTGCTTGCTTTGAAGACGATCTTGAAAACTTCCATTGAGAAGAATAGGAAGGGCAGTGAAAATAGCGATGGCAGTGAGTACAAGCAAATTTGCTTCGAACAAAAGGTGTTGAGTTGTTTTCAACATCCATTCTTACTGATAGACTCCACGGCACGCTTGCGAGAGGTGGTCGTCGCCCGGATCGCTTCTAGCAAAATTGTATGGTAGAACACGCTCGACACCTCAACCCTTTGCCTATATTGAGACGAGAACCTTGGAACAATCGATAATGTAAGGAAATTTGCGTTGAATGGACACCATCGACACCTTGACCTGTTGCTTAATTATATGTAAACAAGAACCTTGGTACAATCGACGATTGATGTGGTAGAAGACGCCACACACAACTATGAATTGTTGTATGATAAGTTAAATTGAATCTCAAAGAAAACTAAGAACTAGCTTACGAATTCTTAAAGAACCAAAAGTAGAGAAAAATCTCACAGGTATTTTATTGATAATCTGGATTATTCATGAATTACATCCGCCAATTCTCTTATTTATATTACTCACAAGTAACCCTAATCATATAAGAAAATAACAAATTGATTTGGAATGAAAATCTAAGCTAAAAATCTTCCTAATTACATTAGAATTGAAAAACTACCAAAAACATAGCAAAATAAGCTGGAAAAACGAAACTGAACTGGAACTCGGGCGCCGCGGCGCGCGCTAGAAGTGCCTAGGCACAACATAGGCAGAAGGTTGGCTGGGCGAAGCGCTGCAGTGCATGTTGGATGTGCTGCAGCGCACCTAAGCGTATGGCCTCGGATCATCAAGCACTACGGCGCTTGCTTGCGCATGCTGCGACGCTTGCTTGGGTGCGCTAAGGCGCTATGCAAGGCATGTTGTGGCATTGGCCTGGGTATGCGCGTGGCGCGCGGCGTGCGCTGTCTGACCTCCAGCGTTGGCACCGACGTTGTGCACTGAACTTAACCCAATCACTTGAACCAAATTAAGTAACTTGAAATCATCTTCCATAACGAATGCCTTCGAACCATTTTCAGCCCAAACTTCATGGATCAATCCATTAAGCCCTTCTTTGAACTTTCTAGCTCGTGCTCTAGTCACCGGACCAATAGGCACCTGAACCAGATCAACCCAAACTTTAACCTCCTCCACTCCTACGCTAAGTATGTCCTCATCATTCCTCTCCTATTGAAATGAATTTGTCCTCAAATCATCACCTATATCAAACGGACTTAGATCAGAAACATTGAATATTGCACTAACATTATACTCACTAGGTAAATCCAGTTTGTAGGCATTGTCAATGATGCACTCAAGGACTTGAAAAAGACCATCTCCCCTCAGAAGCAATTTGGAACGCCTTTGAGCTGAAAATCTTTCTTTCAACATATGTAACCAAACCCAATCTCCCGACTCAAAGATCACTTGACGTCGTCCCTTATTAGCTTATTTAACGTACTGCTCCGTTCTTCTTTCGATGTTGAGTCTAGCTAATTTCTCATGTATCTACTTCACAAAATTGACCTTTTTCTTTTCATCCATATTGTTATTATATTCGGACACATGTAATGGTGATAAATCCAACGGTGTTAAAGGATTAAAACCATACACAATCTCAAATGGAGAAAAGTTAGTAGCAGAATGAATAGGTCGATTATAAGCAAACTCAACATGAGGTAAACATTCTTCTCAGAATTTGATATTTTTTTTAATGATAGCCTTGAACAAAGCAGACAAAGTTCTATTTACTACCTCAGTTTGACCATCAGTTTGTGGATGACAAGTAATTAAAAATAACAATTTAGTGTCCAACTTACACCACAACGTCTTCCAAAAGCAACTCAAGAACTTAGTATCCTTGTTAGACACAATTTAGGCATACCATCAAACTTAATAATTTCTCTAAAGAATAAATCAACAACATGGGAAGCATAACTAGTTTTGTAACATGGAATAAAATGCGCCATCTTAGAAAATCTATGAACGACCACAAAAATTTAATCATGACCACGCTTAGACCTAGGTAAACCTAACACAAAATCCATAGAAATATCAATTTAAGGGTCACTAGGTATAGGCAATGGTGTATATAATCCATGGGTTACACACGGGATTTAGTTTGACGACAAGTAATGTATCTATCACAAATTCTTTCTACATCTCGTTTCATACGTGGTCAATAAAAATGTTCTTGTAAAACTACCAATGTTTTAACCACACCAAAATGACCCATTAAACCACCCCCATGTGATTCTTTCGCTAACAACTCGTGCAAAGAACAAGCAGGTATGCACAATTTATTTTCATGAAAGAAGAACCCATCATGCTTAAAGTACTTACTTACCGCATTCTTTTCACACGATTTTCTTCACGAAAATCATGGTCTAAACATATAATTGTTTAATTTGTTCAAAACCAAGCAATTTTGTATCAAGAGTTGATAACAACACATACCTTCGCGACAGAGCATTTGCGACGAAGTTTTCCTTACCTTGTTTGTATTTAATGACATATTAAAATGTCTCGATGAACTCCATCCATCATGTATGTCTTTTGTTCAACTTATGTTGACCCTTCAAGTACTTCAAAGACTCATGATCCGTATGAATCATGAACTCCTTAGGCCAAAGGTAGTGCTGTCATGTTTTCAATGCTCGAACCAACGCGTACAACTCCTTGTCATAAGTATGATAGTTCAGAGCTGTCCCACTCAATTTCTCGTTGAAGTATGCAACTGGCTTTCCTTCCTTCATCAACACAGCTCTAATTCCCAAACCTGAAGCATCACACTCAATTTCAAAGGTTTTAGAAAAGTTAGGTAAAACAAGTAAAGGAGCATTAGTCAATTTATTCTTAATCAACTGAAACGCCTTCTCTTGCTTATCTCCCCACTTAAAACCCACGTTATTCTTGATTATTTCAGTAAGTGGTGCCGTGATTTCACTGAAGTTCCTCACGAAACGTTGGTAGAAACTCACAAGTCCATGAAAGCTGCGAACTTGGCTCACATTAGTAGGACTCAACCATTCTTAGATTGAACGAATCTTCTCCTCATCCACCTGTACTCCTTGTGAACTGATAATAAAACCAAGGAACACAACTCTATCCGTACAAAATGTGCATTTATCCATGTTAACAAATAACTTTGCTTTTCTAAGTATATCTAAAACAGATTTTAAATGTAATACATGTTCACCCAAGTTTTTACTATAAACCAAGATATCATCAAAATAAACTACAATAAATTTACCAATAAATGGACGTAAAACATGATTCATTAATCTCATGAAAGTACTAGGAGCATTAGTTAAACCAAAAGGTAACACTAATCACTCATATAAACCATATTTTGTTTTAAAAGCAGTTTTCTATTCATCTTCTTCTTTCATTCTAATTTGATGATATCCACTTTTTAAATCAATTTTAGAAAATACTGAAGAACCATGTAATTTATCTAGCATATTATTTAAGCGAGGAATAGGATGTCGATACTTTACTGTAATATTGTTTACCGCTCGACAATCGATCCACATACGCTATTTCCCATCCTTCTTAGACACAAAAATCACTGGAACTGCACACGGACTCATGCTTTCTCTCATGAACCCCTTCTACATCAATTCACCAACTTGCTTTTGCAACTCCTTTGTTTCCGTAGGATTGCTCATATAAGCTGGTCGATTAGGGATGGTAGCGCTAGGTACGAAGTTAATTTGATGTTCTATTCCCCGAAAAGGTGGTAAACCTTGTGAAAGCTCCTCGAAAAATACATTAGCATAATCCTGCAAAAGAGACGTAACAATATTAGACAAAGAAGAGTTACTTTGGTTAGTATTTAAAAATTTCTTCTTATACATTAGTATCATCGGCTGTTTAGAAATCAAAGCTATTCTCACATCACTCTTTTTTGCATAGATATTTATTTTTCTCTTTTCATATTTCTTTTTTTTCTCTTATTTTTCCCTTCATTATTTTTCTTTTTCTCACTTTCTTTTCTTTGTACATGATCTTTTTGTAAATGCAACCGATCATCATGAACTTGCTTTGGTGTCATAGGACAAAGAGTAACTTTTCGTTGATTGCGCACAAATGAGTATTCATTCGTAAAGCCATCATGCTTCATGCGCCTGTCAAACTGTCATGGCCTCCATAGTAACAAGTGCTCTGCTTGCATTGGAACCACATCACACATCACTTCATCCACATATCTATCAATAGTGAATGAAACCAATACCTGTCTAGTCACTTTTACTTCTCCACTATCATTGAGCCATTGCAACCGATAAGGCTGAGGATGTTTGTTTGTGGTCAGTCCTGGCTTCTCCACCATAGTAGTACTCGTAACATTGGTATAACTTTCCCCATCAATCACCACATAAAAATATCTTCCCATGAACATGACACTTGATGTGAAAGATATTTTCTCGTTGCTCCATGTTATCTTCTTTCACTTGTGTGCTAAGAGCTCTCCTAGTAACCATCATCGTGCCATGAATAAAAAAACCTCCCTCTCATCTACCTCCTCTAAAGGCGGCATAGAGTCGGCATCACTATCCTCATCATCGGTCTCTAACTCACCATTATCAAACAAAATCATGGCTCGTTGATTCAGACATTGGTTCAAAATATGACCCCTGTTTTGGCATTTAAAGCATATTATATCACGATTACGAAGGTTCAGTTTTACCTTGAATTTCACGATTGGTCGTTTCCTATTTCGGCTCTACTTTGAGTTTGCTTATAACTAGCTTCTACTACAAAAAACTGGGTCATAGGCGACGGGCTCATTGCCGACAGAGATACTGCAGTCGGGAATGACACTATTCGCGACGGCATAGCCGTCGAGAATGACTCCGGTCGATAATCGTTATGTTTGCTCATTTTTAGGCATTGTGCCGTCGAGAAAGAGTTCTAGCCGTCGGCAATGAAGGAGGTGCCGGCGCCAAAATTTCGCCACGCTCAACGATTGCATTTTTATTCCCCTTTTTTCCCAAAATTTGCCACGCTCGCTCTTTTCCCTCTCACCTGCGATTTCATTTTCCCTCTCACCTGCGATTTCCTTTTTCCTCTCCCTCTTCACCGGCGATAACCTCTTCTTCACCGGCGACGATTCCCTCTCTCACTTCCCTTCCCTCTTCCTCTCCACTGTCCATATATTCACACACAACGAGGAGAAGAATGGAGGATTTGGGCGTGAGGAGGCGAATGGAGGAGGCTTGATTTGGGCGTGAGTAGGCGAACGGAGGAGGCTTGATTTGGGTTTGATTTGGTTGTTTGGTAAGTTACTCTCACACCCACTGCTATACTCACACACACACACACACACATTATCACACACACACACAGTATACACACACACCCACTGTTAAGTAATTGTGTCTCTGTGTGTTCGTATGTACGTATGGTGAGTCTTTTAGGTCCAAATTCTTGAACATAACTTAGGGCCCGTTCGGGAATGACTTATTTTAAAATAACTTATAAGTTAAAATATAAGTTAAATTATAAGTTGTTTTAAGTTGTGACTTATAAGTAAAAACGTTCGGCAGATAATGACTTATAAGTCATAAATTAAGTTAAAATAAGTTATGAAAGTGTTTGGCTGATAATGACTTATAAGTCGATTTTAAATATAAAATTACTAAAAAGGACATTATAAACAACTTATTCTTAGTAAACAGCTTATTATTTAAACAACTTATTAGTAAATAACTTATTTATACAGCTTATTAGTAAACAACTTATTATTTAAACAGTTTATTGGTAACCAACTTATTATTTAAACAGCTTATTGGTAAACAGCTTATTTAAACAGCTTATTGGTAAACAACTTATTGGTAAATAACTTATTTAAACAGCTTATTAGTAAACAACTTATTATTTAAACAGTTTATTGGTAACCAACTTATTATTTAAATAGCTTATTGGTAAATAACTTATTTAAACAACTTATTGGTAAATAACTTATTTAAACAGCTTATTAGTAAACAACTTATTATTTAAATAGTTTATTGGTAACCAACTTATTATTTAAACAGCTTATTGGTAAACAACTTATGTAAACAGCTTATTAGTAAACAGCTTATTGATAAATAACTTATTTAAACAACTTATTGGTAAACAACTTATTATTGGTAAACAACTTATTAATAGTAAATAACTTATTATTTAAATAACTTATTGGTAAACAGCTTATTATTTAAACAACTTATTGGTAAACAACTTATTATTTAAACATCTTATTATTTGAACAGCTTATTGATAAACAACTTATTATTTAAAGAACTTATTGGTAAACGACTTATTTAAACAACTTATTGATAAATAACTTATTGTTCATCATTGAGCATGAAAACCAATAACTTTAGTCATAATTGCACAAGTTTTTTCTCACATGAATAATAAGTAGACATGACACTCACGAGAGTACTTGTAGAAATATTAAATTTTACTTGTGGAAACATTAAATCTTTTTTTAAAATTAGAAGGTGGAGTAACTTGGCTATAATTAGTTGCAATTGTTGTGAATTATTTTTCATATTTTGCTCATATCAAAGCCACACGTCAATATACTCCTGTAAAAGTAAGTGTTTAATTTTGATTTTTATAATTAAATTATTTTTAAAAAAATGAATAATCAACTGTGACTTATAAATTACATAATATTTACGGCATATGTATTACAAAAACTAAAATCCAATTGTCTTTTTAAAGTTGATTTGCAAAAATTTCAATATTTAAAATAATGTATTTAATTTTAGTTATATAACCATAGTTATTACATTATAAAAAGTTTGACTATTATTTTCTTTTATTTTTAAAATTTATATAAATTTAAATTTCAAATTTACACAAATTAATTTTAAAACATCATAATGTAGCTCTTTTTTTCGGTTTAATGGAGGTAATAATTACTCTCTCCATTATTTTTTAATTAACCTGTTAGATATAACACACATATTAATATATTTAATTAATGCGTTATTTAATTGATTAAATTAAATATAAAATTTCAGTATTATACTTTTGAAATTTATTTATAAGAAAAAATATATTATTTTTTAATGTCTAGGAAAATGAAATGAAATTACTAATTATTCTTTAAAATCTACAAGCGAATGGATAGAAAAGAACAAATCTTTCTCTTTAAAAAGACATAAAAAATACACATGATTTCAAAAAAAAAATATGCTATTAAATTATTTAATTATTAATTTTTGGAATTAATTAATTTGACCAATGTTAAATTAGGACATGTGGAAGGAGGAGGATATTAAATTGACCAATGTTAAATTAGGACATATGAAAGGAGCATTAGGTTAGGAGGGGTAGAGATGTAATTTACCAAGACAATAGAGGGGTAATATAGTCATTATATTTGGTCAAAATAGCTTATTTAGAATGACTTATAAGTCATTTTTTTTTAAGTCTCAAATTGTTACTTATTTTTTTTGACTTATAAGTCATAAAATAAGTCATAGCCAAACACCAAAATAGCAAAAAGCTCCTTATAAGTTGGTTTGACCAACTTATAAGGAGCTGCCGAACAGCCCCTTGTTATCCTGTATTGCTTTGATATTTTGTATGCCTGTTTTTATTAATCCTTAAAGGTTTATAAGTTTCAATATGCATCACAAATTGTCTAATGAGAGTTTGAAGAATATAATTAGTAGGTTGGAGAAGAATTGTGCCTTTGCTCTTTACTCTGTACTCCACATGTTCGAAGATATGACACTAATAAAAGTGTGTGCGCCATTATACTGAATATTCATATTATTTTAAAGTTCTTACAAATCAGTGAAATAAAGTGAAGAAATCAAACAGTTTGCAGAATTAAGATGAAGAAATAAATCAAATCTCCATTAATGAAGTGCACAGAAAGCTTACAAGGAACGAAAACTGAATGAATTCTCTAGAATCATGCCTATTGAAAATTTTCCTGTGTTTTGATCAAATGTATTAATTATTTAATTTTATTCCTTATGCATGATCAAATTTTCCTGTGTTTTGATTATTCTACTAATTAATGTTTTAGTATATCGCTAGTAGCTGATGTCTCATTGTTATAGTTATCAGGTAGGCACATATGTTTGCCAACAAGGTCCTTGTCAATGTGAAACAGGCTTCACTTGTATAAGGTATGAGTAGGAATAATGAGCAGAAAATGATAAGAATTTGTCATCTTATACTGTATTAGTTGGTCTTAAGCTTTTAGAGGGGTGACATTGTCGGATGTTCACAGAGATTTGCAGGCTGCTCTTCATTATCGGTTTAGATTTGTTCTACTTTTTTTTTTCTTGGAGGATTCCTTGTTTGTAATAAATTTTGGTTTATTGATGTGAAAATGTTATCCATTTTTGTTTGGGATCAGTTCTCGGTCCAAGTGATTAAAATGGGGTCCTGTTATTCCTGAACCCCATCTTTTCCTCGTCTTATCTCTGTATACTCGCTTCGCATTTGTTGCAGACTGTCTTACTAGTTGGATGCGACTCATTTAGCTAAAACAGTCATTTCCTGTAAACTTGATGAATAACCTTAGTACCTATGGAAGTACATTGCAAATACTAAAACAAGGATACCCAAGGATGAAGAGAATGCTTGCACTGTTGCACAAGAGCTTTTTGTAATGCTCTGCGTTACATTTTTTTTTTATATACTAGTTATTAGATGTTGTATTTGCAAACTTGAACTAGGGAGAGGGCAGAGATAGGCTAAGTGGGCAGCTTGGAGTGTAACATCCTTTGCTCTTTTAGACTCCGTTTGAATGACAGGAAAAGAAAGGAACGTAAGAAAAGTAACTGTTTATTTTTTCGTGTGTGAAAGTCTAATCCTGCATTTTTAATAGGAATTTGCAGGGGAAAGTTTAAGCCTTATTTTAAACAGGATTTTGTTCAGTTTGACTTTAGTTCTGTTATATATGACAGAAAACTCTTTTCTTTTTCTCTTGTTATATACTTTAGTTGTACAAACTCTTAGTGGATTCTACTTTATGCAAGATGGATAATAAACTTCTTTACCTGATTATATTCTTTATAGATGTTATCTTGATCTTTTCCAGTTGAGGTTTCTTTTCTTTTATTTTATATTTTATATATGTATATATTTTTGAATTATTATTTTGAACTAGTTTAGTATCTTTTTCTCCAACACAAAATGTTTGCAAGCTTCATTGTCAATATTTGAAACTTTCTTTCGGAAAAAGGCAATGGTGAATGACAGACTTCACATTGTTCATTTAGCCTTTTTTAATTTGAAATATATTATATTTTACAGAATAGTCAACTGATGACTGGACCACAGGATATATACCAAACACAACTAATATAGTCAAAAAAAAATATAATAAAGATTCAACTGTCTTAAGCTTTAATCATTACCGTACAATTCACAGTTACCCAATATGTATTAGTTTATGGCTCTTGTTACGTATTGCCAATTTTTTTGTCGAATTATAATTGAGAAGTACAACAATATATGAGATTGTTCGATACATAAATTTGCAATATATATCATTTTCACATTATGTAGATTACAAAGGACTGATTTGTGATTTTGCAGAGAGCCATGCCCTGTCGGTTTCTTCTCTTGCATTTCTGGGTGAGTTAGTCTCCTAGTTTTTATTTGGTTCGGCTCCAATTTAAAAGTGCAATTTGATTTTTATTGGTAAATGGTATGAGTAGTTATGCATGTCAATTGTTCTATTTTGTGATGTAGATGTTTTTGGTAGTCAAAAAACAAATTAAGTTTCTTTAATATTACTCCAGTTGCAAATATTTATGGAGAATGTGATATTGTATTTAGTCTCAATATGTCTCCCAGCATATGTTAAGATATAGTTCAGTTCTACTGTGTTGGTAATTATGCATTCTTTAATATAGTACACCAAAAGTCAAAATGTTAGATGCATGAATTAAATACTTCTATTCTTTTCTACTACCTAAGGTAATCTTGATACCAAGAGTGGAACATTGTTCTATAAAATTGCTTGAAGCTTTGAACAATATCCGCAGAAGATCGGTATATGGACATGGTTATTGGTGTTTGGTGAAACAGCAATTAGCTGCACTGACATTTGCAATATTTTGTTGATAAATTTAATGGTGTATCTTGTGTTCTTTTTGAACATTTACCTGGCAATATAGGCAGGCAAATTTGGCAAATTTTGTTTACACATTCTTCGTCTGTCCCTTGCAAAACCCTACTATATGTGGGAGCCTAATCTGATTTTATAATGACGCTCGGTAAAATAATCTACCAGTGAATGGAAGGATACAAGTTATGTTATTGATATTGTTATCCATCCTATATACCTTATGCTGATATTGTTATGTTAGTTCCTGTTTATTACTCATCAAGTTTTACATTAAATGGTAAGCATTGAAGATTTGTTGAACCTCAAGGCTAGTATGCCAATTGAACTTTTAGTTGCTAAATCAATCTCTATATTTGCCTCTTGAATTGGTAGAATAGTGTAGCTTCATTACTAGAAATTTGACATATAACGACGAGCTATAGCGACGGTCGAGGTAGAAACGTAGCTGTAGATAACTATAGTGACTGTCCTGCCTCGACCGTAGGTATATAGGTACACAACTTGCCTATACCGAGGGTCAATAGAGTGGTCGTCGATATAGACCCTTTTTTTTCATTCTTTCCCCCGTTATTCTCGTTTTCACTTTTAATTTCCCTCTCACTCTCTCTAAATTATTTCCCAATTAACTTTCATCATCCTTGCCCTCAATCTGCTCCATCCAATATACCTCCTCCACCGCCATGTACGAGAAGCCTTAACCTTAGAAATTGCCCTAATCTCCCTCTTCTCTAAGCCAATCGAGCCTGTAGAACACCAAATCACGCGGCTAGGTATCAATATCTCAATTGTGAAGATCAAATTTGGAGCTCATCAAGCCCTTAGGGAAAATCAGTTGTTCCTTTTCTCCTTGAGGTTTCTCTAATTTCTTATTTTGACAATTTTTTTGTTCTCTTTGATTTTAGTTTCAACTCCGTCTTCACAAAATCGCTCTGCTGGATTAGGGATTGTGAAAGTGTTTTAGGCCACATCAAATGTTTAGGTAAGTGTATTGTGCAGAAACACTTCTTCAATCTCATCTAGTCATGATTTGTTGTCTACCAGAGCTTCACATCGACATGAAGAGTGGAATCGGATTTACTTGGCTGTTGTTCAGAACATATTCTGTGTATGTCCAATCATTTATTTTAATACTCAGTTACAATATATAATAATAGTAGTTACTGCTTTGCTTTCCCGGGTCCTTTGGTTTTTAAAGTATATTTATGGAGTTTAATTTTTTTTAAATGTTTAATTTTTTCCCCTGTGGTTGGGTGTGTTTGTTTTGTGTATGGTGGGGGGGGGGGGGGGGGTGTGATGTGGGTTGACCTCAACATTAAATTTCATGAATGAACTGTGGAAAAGATTGGCTTAATATGGTTCGTCGATTGCACCAGGGCGTTTAAGATTCAGATATTTTAAACTGACGTCAGTAGTAAATTTCATGAATTACCCACGAAATGGATTGCACTAAGGGTATTTAAGATGCAATATCATCATTTTTAGATGAACACTCACTCTTCATCTGATAAAATTTATGTAGAAATTTTGAAAATGTTTATACTTGTACAACACAAAAACTTTTAGAAAAGAATAATAACATCTTCATGCTTTATCTCTTGCAGGGAGAACGAGCATGACATAGATGGCGATGATGTCAGAGATGATGATATCGGTGGTCATGGCGATTCAATTGACGATATTCGACTATCGGCCGATAGAGAGAATGATCATGACATATAAATAGACTTTATATTTATGTATCTAAACATGTAAATTTTGAATATTAGTTAAGTTTTCATATTATTTATATATATAAATTTATGAGATTGAGTTTGTTTATTGGTGGTAGTGTGGCATTGTATATGTAGATGTTTATATTTAGTGGTTTATTTGTTAAATTGGTAGTATTGGTTTATTAAAAAAAACAAGGGGATTTTAATAATTTTAAAAAATAAATATTTTAAAGAAAAATAGTCATTCTCGACGGACTATTGTCCGTTGCCAATGACATTTTTAATGACCGTTTAATTTTATTATTAAACGGGTCATTAGCGACGGACTATCCGTCGCTAGTGCCGTCGTCAATACCTCATTGGCGACGGACAATCCGTCGCCAATGACGTCAATATTGACTGCGGTCGACGGGAACACGGGGCGACGGGATTGGCGACGGAAATGCCCATCGCCAATGACCTCATTGCCGATGGTACATGGGTTATTGGCGACGGTCATGTCCGTCGACAACGACCTGTTTTCTTGTAGTGTCTCCTTTTGCTTCACAACATTGGGCTTCTAAGATGAACCCGTGGTGAAAATTGATCTCTAGCCACCTCTCCTCTTAAATTGCTTGTCAATTTTGATAGCCATATACACCGTGTCTTCCAATTCCACATAATATTGTCGCTCCATCAAGTTTGTAATTTCCCAATTTAAGCATGCTGAAAATTTGGCCATTGTCGCCTTGCGATCCTCTACTATGCTGGCTCTAGTCATCAGCATCTCCATCTCATTGTAGTAATCTTCTACGCTCCAACTACCTTGCTTAAGATTTTGCAAACTTTGGATTAGATCTCGGTGGTAGTGGCTCAGTACGAACAGCTTCTTCATCACAACTTTCATCTCCTCCCAAGTTTCAATCGGAGAGCTGATCCCACCAAGTAACGGCATAGTCAGAAAACTCCGTGGATGCAAGCTTGACTTTCTTAATTTTCGAGTAGTTGTGGCAGTCAAACAGCCACTCCATCTTTTTTTCCCACTCTAAGTATGCCTCAGGATCACTCCTTCCTTGGAAAGCTAGAATTTTCATCTTGATGCTATCCAAGTTGTTGTCTTCTCGATTTTGATCCCCTCTATCCTTGCTCCATGTCCCCGATGAATAAAGTCGGATTCACGGTCATCCTCTTCGCTAAACCTACCATCATAGTAAGTCGTTTCCTCTGCTCTAGTTCCCTTTTGCCAAGCTCTTCCTTTTTGACGCGCACCAGGAGAGTTTTGAGAATGTTCTCCTCGGGTGTCGCTCATCTGGTCAAGGCGCTCATGCACCTGCTCCATCGCCATGCCCAATTGCCTGGAAAACTCTTTTATCGGCCTCCATTACAAACTTTGGGTCAAAATTTATTGGGGACTCCTTAAAAGTACCTTTATCCTTTGAGCTAGACATACTTTGCTGCAAAATAAGGGTTAATAGAAAACAATTTCTTCATCACTCCCTTACGTGTTTCGCTCAATTAATGAATTCGTTCGTGTATCGCTTACTTGGTTTTTACCCTCTAATGATCTCATTACTCTTGCTTTTTTCCATTCAAATATTCTCTTATAGGATTCTTTTTGAATTCACCAAACAAAATTCAAAGTTTTACTATTCAATTCAACAAGAACTTATCAAGAACAAATATAGGTATGAGTCTCAGAATACCAACAAAATTACGAGTCGTTGTGTTAGGCTTGCAGAATTTTAGGGTTTTGCTTGATCAGAATTAATGGGGTTGATGGTGTGCTACAAGTTTGGTTAGCACAATTGAAACCAAGAAATCTGATGTAACTTTTTTTTTTACTCTTTTTTTTTTGATATTCAAACAAGAAAATTGAAGGATAGATAACTCGCTAGGAAAATTAGCTTTGATACCAAATGATATACTCCACGGCACGCTTGTGTGAGGTGGTCGTCGCTCGAATCGTTTCTAGCAAAGTTGTATGGTAGACGCTCGACACCTCAACCTTTCGCTTATATTGAGATGAGAACCTTGGTACAATCGATAATGTAAGAAAATCTGCGTTGAATGGACACCAACGACACCTTGACCCATTGCTTATATGTAAGCAAGAACCTTGGTACAATTGACGATTTATGCGGTAGAAGACGTCACACACAACTATGAATTGTTGTATGATAAGTCAAATTGAATCTCAAATAAAACTAAGAACTAGCTCAGGAATTCTTAAAGAACCACAAGTAGAGAAAAACCTCACAGGTATTTTATTGATAATTTGGATTGTTCATGAATTACATCCGCCAATTCTCTTATTTATACTACTCACAAGTAACCCTAATCGTATAAGGAAATAACAAATTTATTTGTAATGAAAATCCTAGCTAAAAAATTCCTAATTACATTAGAATTGAAAAACTACCAAAAACATAACAAAATAAATTGGAAAAACGAAACTGAACTGGAACTTGATCTCTGCAGCACGCTGGAAGCGCCTAGATGCAACATAGGCAGAAGGTTAGTTGGGCGAAGCGCTACGGCGCATGACCTCGGATTATCAAGCACTGTGGCGCTTGCGCGTGGCACGTGGCGTGCACTGTCTGACCTCCGGCGTTTGCATTGGCATTGTATACTGAACTTGACCCAATCGCTTGAACCAAATTAAGTAACTTGAAATCATCCTTCCATAACGAATGCCTTCGAATCATTTTCAGCCCAAACTTCTTGGATCAATCCATTAAGTCCTTCCTTAAACTTCCTAGCTCGTGCTCTAGTCACCAGACCAATAGGCACCTGAACCGGATCAATCCAAGCTTTAAACTCCTCCACTGCTACGCTAAATATGTTTTCATTATTTACCCAAACTCGTGGAGTTTTGTCTACTAATCAAATCGTCAGAAGGAGACATTTTACCGGATTTTATCGAAGTCGCTGGTGCTTACAGGGGAGCCGATGCCGTTGAGGGACTTAATTGGGAAATTGCTGGATAAGGATCCGAAGCAGAGGATTTCACTGGAGAAAATCAAGGGCCATGATTGCTTCAGGGGGATGGACTGGGAGTTGATTCTGCAAGTACAGAGGCCACCGTTCATTACTGTAGGGCCCGAAATGAGGATATAGAAAGAAATCCAGAAATTGATGTGGAATCATATGTCCAGCGAGTATTCAAAGCAGCAGAGAATACTGACAAAGTGGGAAAGAACGATCAGAAAGAAACCCCAAATAATGGAGTGTGGATTGAGGGACTAAATCACCCCACTCCAAGAACTAACGATTTTGTAATTTTTTAACCATTTTCTTAATTAAATTATAGGACTACCATTCTTATTCAACCATATCTAATCTATTAACATCATTGCCTGGCGTACGGCAGTTCAAAACGTGCCTTCTTGTTTTTTTTGTAAGCTTTGTTCTGAAGTCTGAAGAATGAAGATCCAACAAATACATATTTGTGAAAAGTAAAATAAAAGAAGAAATTACAATTATTAAATAAAATTTAATAATGGTAATTTCTTCTTTTCATGTCATGTCACACTAAGTTACCATTATTAAATTTTATTTTTGTCATGTGTCAATCGAGTTGAAAATTTTTTTAGCTGGAGGGGCCTAATTGAGCTATGTTTTATAACGTCAAGAATATTTAGGGACAAAAAAAAATTTCAAGGCTAAATGGGCCAACCACCCAAACCTCAGGGACTATTATGCACATTTGCCCTATTTTAAATTGAAATTTTCGATAATACACAAAATCAAGTTTTTGGTCACGACGCATCTCATTTCAAACCCCAAAATGGACGTTTCCATACTTTTATTAAACTTCTGATTTTTTCTTAATTTTTTTCATTACTTTTCTAATTACGGTTGCTGAATTTTTAACCTGGCCTATTATCAATGTTGCTAAGAGTACATAAAACCTAATCTCAATCATAGAATAATTAGAACTATTATGAGGCTATGAAAGAAGACCCTTGCAATTTATTTGTCTCTGGTGGAATTTTAACCTTACACTTATCAAGAAATGATAGCGTAACTGTAACACCCTTGTCTCACCTCGTAACATGTAAAAATTTAAAATATATTTATAAGGATTTAAACTGTTATTTTTAATATTTTTAACTTTAAAATATAATAAACTTTATTAACTATCATAAAACCATTTAAACTCAAGCGACAATTATTCCGCTTTAACAAATATAATGAACTTTATTAACCACCGTAATATAAAAGAACAAAGCACCAACATATTTGCTTCATAAATGTGTTCAAAATAGTGGCATAACATTTTTTGATCATGTAAGACGAAAATTTCTAACTCCACAACTTCATGTACGTACTAGCTAGGCATCGCAAACTTAAATCTCTTAAAATACAATATTGAGTACTAATTTAGAGAAGTGTGTTAAAGTATCACATGATAGTAAAATCTCAAATCGAAACACAAGGAGAATCTCACATCGAAACTCAAGAAGAAAAATTGAGGATATTAATGGAGTTTAGATCTAATCGATTAACTTTTTGGGTCAAGATTTGGTTTCAGATAAGTATATATGGGCCGAATATTCTTAACAAAGTGGTGCAGTGAGACAAAATATTTTTAATTTTAGAGTTTTAATGAAAGTACTTTAGTGTATGATTACACAATTATAAAAGCTGTTTTAAAAAAATTAAAATTAAAAATATACAAAAGAGTGTGGCACAAACTTTTAATTTGTTTTTTTTTATCGACAATGTAAGAACAAGTTTGTACAATTACTTCAGTCAAAAATGCATCCACCAAAAGAATTTTTTTTATTTTTTTAAAAATCTTTTAACGTTACTTATTAAAAATATTTTTGGAGAGTCACCAAATGTTAAAACATTTTTAAATTTAACTTAAAAATACTTTTTCTTTAAAGAGTCACTCCACCAAATCATGCTCTCTCAAACAATCTTTGTCAAATGATAAAATAAAATAGAAAAATACTGTTAATTAAATTTAGCATAGAACCAGGACAGGATTTGGTATAATGGGTTTCCACTTCCACCAAACCAAAGTCGAGTCTACCATGCACCTTAATGCAATCAGCTGATGTGTGCCATTTGGAGCGAGAACTAGAGAATAGAGAATCTTTTTCAAGATTAAAAACTATACCCTAACTTTAAAATGCATGAATCATGAGTCAATGATTGGTTATTTGAATATTCTACTTCTAGAAATTTCAACTTCACCGACACAGATATATGAATGTTCCCAAACATACAAAAGCATATACTCTAAAATGATTGTAAAACTAAACCCTCTTATTTATTATATTTTTGAACAGTTACTTTTTGAGATGGCTATATTGCTTGGAAAAGTTAGTCCTCAGTATCCTATGCAACATTTAATTTCGGTACTCACGTTTTCAAACGGAGGCAGTATTATTTATTTACTTTTATTAATTAAAATTCTAGAAAGAAAAAACTTAATCCTGAAATATATAGTTGGTGCAATATTGCCTTAAATTCAAAATTTTGTGATTAAGCATACAAAGTAAAATTGTATCAATTCGAGTCAAATTTCAAGTTTGAATTTAGACCCGGCAAAATATATGTTTAATTTGATTTTGATATACATAAAATGGTTATAGGTCCAAATAAGAACTAAAACTACATTATCCATTTTTAATATAGTTTGTGTAGTTTGAACCCAAATGGTTATAGTTACAATATAGGTTGATCCACATTTTACTTTTTAAGATTTATATATTTTCTCTCTTTACATCTTCTTTTAATTAATTATCTCTCTCAAAAAATTTTAATAGATTATCTTTCTAAAATAAATTAATATATTTTCTCTCTCTAAAAAATTTTGTATTTCTCTAAACAAATTTACGCACATGCTCTCTCTAAATTCTTGTATACACGTTCTCTCTCTTAACTCCATATTCACTTTCTCTCATTATACTTCATCGTACTTTATCAGGCTGGTTCAATATTAGTAGTAATAAAACAAAGTAAATGTTATTGTTTCAATAAATTATTAATTTTACAGGAGGAGAAATATTGTTTGAATTTAAGAACGAATAATAGTACACTCACACAGAAATTATATGAAAACGAAAAAATAAGAGCACATGATATATCCAGGTTCACCAATTTGGTTAGTTCTACTTGTTTGATGTATTTATAAGATGTCTCACACTCTTTACAATGATCCACACACCGAACGTTATTTTATAGTAACTAGAAAACCCTAACTACTATAACATGAGTTCAAATCCATGAGGCACAATACATTAGTAAAACCCAATATCGGGTTACTAATAAATCCTCAAGTCCAATTACACCTTGCGCTTGGCTTCTAGGGGACGCTGCCCTCCCCCGCTAGCTTACCGACGAGCTAGGCAGTCGCTCACTCATCAGGGAGCGAGACCTCTGACTACCTTGCCGTAGTGGTCATTAGTCGGACCCGCAGAAATATGAGTCAATCCCAACATTCTCCCACTTAGTTATAACTTCTTGATGCTCACCTCATATGTACACCACTCAAATTTCGCCAAACCAACTGCTTTAGTTAAGAAGTCTGAACTGTTCACGGTTGTGTCAACTTTCTCCAAGATAATCAATTTCTCATCACCCTTCTCTTTAATGAAGTGATATTGAATATAAATATGCTTCGAACGTTAGTGGAGTGAATAACACTATGACTATCCTAAAAACTCTTTTGATGGCGATTCAATACTCCTTCCCGAGGTTTAACATATATCTGCTCAATACTCCCACTGCTTAAGAAATATCTGGTCTCGTACATACAATTAAATACATTAAGCTTCCAACTACGCTTGCATATATGGAATATGAGCCATCTCCCCTTTTTTTTCCTTGGTCTTAGGACACTGATCTACAGATAATTTAGTTCCTGTAGCCATAGGGGTTCCAACCAGTTTACAGTCAATAATATTGAATTTCTTCAACACCCCTTCAATGTACTTCTTCTGTCCGAATACCAATTTTTGATACTTACGATACCTGTGCATGTACCCAAGATGAAATTTGTTGGCCTGAGATCCTTCATATCAAACTGTTATGCCAACAAACCTTTCACATACTTGATCATTTTTCTATTATTTCTAATCAACAACATATCATCAACATACAAGGTTAGAATAAAAAAATTATCACCCAACCTTTTCACGTAAACACAATGATCAGCCTAACACCGCGTAAATCCAAGCTATAAAGCGTAAGAATCAAACTTTTGATACCACATTCTCGGAGATTACTTAAGCTCATACAAGGATTTCTTCAATTTACATGCTAGATTCTCCATGCCTTTGATTTCAAAACTATTTGGTTGCTTCATGTAAACCTCCTCCTCCAAGTCACCATGAAAGAACGCTGTTTGGACGTTTAGTTGCTCAACCTCTAGATCATAAACAACTACTGTAGATAGAACTGTCTGGATGGATGCCAACTTTACTAGTGGAGAGAAGATCTCTTCATTGTCAACTCCCTCTATTTGAGAATACCCTTTTGCCACTAATCGCGCTTTGTACTTCTTTATCTTTCCATCCATATTTGTCTTTTCTTGAACACCCATTTGCACCCAATCGTCTTTCGATCCTTATGCAATTTAACAAGACTCTAGGTTTAATTCTTATCAAGTGACTGTATCTCCTCATTCATAATAAGCTCTCACTGATTCGACTCCCCCAAGGCTCTCGCCTCCTTAACTGTGCATGGTTCATCACTAGTGACATGTAAGGCATGATACACACTAATTAAGTGAATACCTGCTAGGTCACCTTCGAACTTGTGTGGACCTCCTCAATGTAAGTTCAACTCCTTCCCTAGCCTCCACCTCGGCATCTTCCTCCCATCTTCCTCATTATGCAAAACATCATGTTCGAACTCAACTGGTTCATCATCTGCAAAATTTGTAGCCAACTATGAATTCTCAGCCTCCACCTGCTTTTCCATGCTCACATCAATTTGCACATAATTGGGTTCTTCGGAGACTTACCCACAACTAGCTCATTCGATGTTTCTCTAAACACCACATCCTTGTTATACAAAACAGTTATAGTATCTGGATTTCATAGCTTATATCCCTTGACACCTTTCTTGTAGCCAATAAACTTGCACTTCTTAGACGTGAAGTCAAGTTTGTTCTTTTTCTCCTTCGGCACATGCATATACACACAACCAAACACTCGAACATTAGATATACTAGGTTTTCTCTCAAAAAGTACCTCAGAAGGAGTTTGATCCTTCAATGTAGATGTAGGTGTCCGGTTCTTCAAGTAACATGCTATAACAACTGCATCTGGCCAAAATTTAGGCTCTAAGCCTGCCCAACTCCGCATACACCCCGCCTTCTCTATGAGTATCCGATTTAACCTCTCAACCACACCATTCTATTGAGGCATTATTCGAATTGTATTCTGTCTTGCAATGCCCTACTCAACACAAAACTGATCAACTAGACAAAGAACATTTATCTTCCTGTTGAATTGATTTTCAACCAGTGCCTTAAACTCTCAGAATTTGTCATCAGGGAGCGAGACCTCCGACTACCTTATCGTAGTGGCCATTAATCAGATCCGTAGAAATATGAGCCACCCAACAAACACTCATAAAGAAGAGCATGTTTTTAATTTTTGACTGACATTCACAAATAATATAAATAAAAATAGATAGAACCAATACTGTTGTTGATTGAATGATATATATGAATAACCATAAAGTAATGGGTGCAGAATATGCAAAAGGATCCTGCATTGGCACGTCTCAAGGGTTTATCAATCCCCTGTTTTTTGTTATTTTTTTGTATTTTTTTTATATAAAAGGAATTATAATAGATCACATAAAATCTTTAATTTACAAAACTGAATTATATAATAACCAAGAAAGTCTTTACAAAATCATTGCAAATACACTAGAGAAATTATAAATACTTGACAAGGAACCAACCAAACAATAATTACTATGGTAAATTATCTCACAAATACTATTAATTATAAAATATTAACTCCTTTTATAAATTGGAATAAGGAAATTACTTATTTCGCTCCGATACATATAACATCATTATTTTGTTTGAAATCAACTTGAGATATTTTCAAACTCATAGTTAATATAATAGCGAATATTTATCTAAAAAAATTCTATTAGTTATAAAATTTATTATTTTATACTGTTCAATGAATTTTATTTTTCTAAATTTGAAAGTGTTTCAATTTGACTTTTAAAATTTTAATAATATTCTTATAATTTAGAACGGAAAAAGTATTAAAAATACATGATATGGTTGATACAAGTAAAATTGTTCACGTATAATTTTGAAAAAACTAAGAGGATAAATTAGGAACACATTCCGGAAAAAGGAAAAAAGAAAAAAAATAAAAATAAAATGAAAGCAGCCGAAAGCTGCTGGAATTTGGATGGAAAAGTAAAGTCCGGATTCATCGGAACCGGTGAGGCCAGGTAATACACGGCAATTTCATAACAAAGTAACTAAGAATGTGGGTTGAAAAATGGTTATCCAATTTAGAATTATTTTATATTTCAAAAACATAGGTCCAAATTTAATCCAATTTAAATAATAAAAAATAATTAACCAAATAAAATAGTTCTAATTAATTTAAGTTGACTCAATAGTTTATTAATTAGATTGGCAGGTCTATTTGAATCAAACCATAATGTATTAGCATCTAATTTACTATTGTCTCAATAGTTTTTGTGTTTTTTTTTAGTCATTTTAGCCCACAATAGTTTCACTTAAAAAGTCATGACTGAAAGTATTACTGATAATAATTTAAGTTTTGATAGTAGTTTAAGTCATTATGCACATATCAAAGTATACCACATATTTTAATCTAGGACTGGAATGTTAAAAACTCTCACTTAAATGACTCGATAGAATGACTGACTCAAGCTTTTAGGAGACTTGATCTGAGTTTTTCGAGAGTCGATTCTGATACCATTTATAACAATTCGAGTAAAATTTGGGATCCGAATCAAATTATAACATAACAAACCCAATTTATTATTTCAGTAATATTTTTTTGGATTATCTATAAGTTCACTCAAAAAATCATATAAAATTAAAGATATAACTTAAATCCTTACGTACATTATCAATATATATCACGTTTCACCGTAAAACTGGATTGTTACCAAACTATTTGTAAATGAGTGACATATTAAGGATAAGTTGAATTAACATTAATAAATTAATGATACGTGGAATTAACATTAATTAGAAATGTGGAGGATACAAATTGATTGAAAAACATAAATGTATTAGGAATGCTGTCTTCTTCATGAATGTTGCAAAGTAAATAGGTGTTTTTAGTTGACACGACAACTTCTAACATGTGGACTTACTACTATCCAATTTAATGTCCATGGACCACGATGAATATGTCAATATGGAAAGAGGTAAAGATTAACTTATGGAACACTTGAATTTCTAGAAGAATTTCTTTTGAATTATAAACTCACTACTTTAATTTTAGTTGATTAATTATTATTCTACCATCACTATTATATTTTTAGGTAACGTTGTCAATATATTTTTTTAAAAATAAAGTTTTTTACTTTTATAAATCATTTTTCATAAATGTATTTCTAATTTTTAAACGTAGAACATTGCTAGTTAAAAACAAATGGGACAACTTTTTAAATATGACTACTAGATTATATAAGTAAGTGTACAGAAAAGTAAAAAACTCTTTATGTTTCTTTGAAAGAAAGTCAAATATATTATTTCACATTTAGTCATAAAATAATAAATTAATATTCCCTCCGTCCCAAATTAATTGCATTTCTAAGACTTTTTAAAGTCAAATTGACTATTTTTAAAACTAATTTTTTTACTATTTTTGCTAACATATAGGTGAAAATATTATAACCAAAAGAAAGTATATACAATTTATTACTAATTTTAATTTTTATAATTTTAGAAATATATTTATATATGCTTAATTATTAATTTTAAAAATAGTCAATTTGACTTAAAAAAGTCCTAGAAAAGTAATTAATTTGGGACGGAGGGAGTAATTTACTAGTGTTGATGATAACAAAATTCGGAGGACAAATTTAAGACAATCGTGTAACACTTTTTATTAATTTGAGATCAACTTCAATATTGACAATGAACTATTAGTAAAAGCACTACAAAGTACAAATGGTTTAAACCTTGTGGGTAATAAAAAAAACAAAAAAAAAAACGTGATGAGAGAAAGCATATTTTTAATAAATATGAAGTGGTCAAAACTACGTGTAATCCACTATTTGAATCTGGCTCATCAAGCTGCTGTAAAAATTAGGACAATTTGAATCTGTCACTGAACTGAAAAACATTATGCTACGACCAGAAGTCAAAACCATTCAAATAAGAAAAATACTCTTCCCATCTACAACAATAGTTTTATTAATTATAAATATTAAAAAATTACTCCATAGTTACCTTTTAAAAAATAAGAAGTTAATTTAATAGTGTTGGAGTGACAATAAAGTATGATTGCAATACACAGTTAACGGCACAAATATTACATTTAGCGACAAAATAATATTTGTCACAAATTATTGCCGACATAATAAAATTCGTCGCAAAGTATTGTGTCGCTAAATATGTATTGGAAGGAATTAGAGGATATATGTAATGGAAAAGATCCTAATCCGGAATACAACCATATAAAATTAGAAAGGAATATAATGGACTGTTTGATAAAACTAAATGAAACAGTTCTGAATGCTTAATCAATTTGAATGAGTTGAATGAAGCAGAATTCTGAATACTGAATGAAAAAAATTGTTTGATGATTGATATGTCTGAAACATCTGAATAATAATTTTTTTTTTTACTATTTTACCCCTTTGAACTATGCTGAACAAGTATATAAGTATGGACATACTAAAAAAAATAAGTTTACTATAATATTAATATATATTTACTCTCTTCGTTGCTAAATATAAAATTCATATTGACTTTTTAAAATTAATTTAAAATATTTTCAAATTCAAAACTAGTACAAATATTTTTAATTTAAGATTAATATAATTATAAACTATGTAAAAGAATTAATAATTGAATTGAATATTCTTTTTTTTTGAAGATTTCAACTATACTGAGTTGAATATTCTTGGAAGTTGGCAAATCCAAAAAAGCAGAAAAACATAAAATAATAATAATAATAATAATAAATGAGATATTTTAGATGGAGAGAGAACCCATAAATCCACACAACTTGAACTAGAAAAAGAGAAAGTAAATCTTAGATTCTCAGAACTTCATTAAAAACAAAACTTTCAAATCGCCTTCAGAGCTAAATCTCTATCTCTCTCTCACTCATCCACACACTTGTAACAAATGAAGCCACCATGGTGAGATGATTCGACGGACAACCATCTCTGAAAACGTAACCAGGTAAATTTCATCATGGATTTATTTCATCAATGTGTTAAGTAATCATTATCGGATCCAATTTTGGAACCAAATTTCCATATAATGAAGAAAATGATGAAATGGGTTTGAACAATTTGGAGTTCGATCTAAGATTTAGGTTTCGGATTTTCTGAATTTCCCATAATGATAATGATGACGATTATGGTAATTCTCGATCAATTGGAGTGAAAGAGGGGTAACATGTGTAAAAAATCCATTCAGCGGGCTTAGAATTGATTCAGATAAAAAATGCTAGCTTATTCGGTCAATCTAATTGGGCTTATCGATTTAGCCATTAAAATCATTTTTATTCAAATCAAACGGACTAAATGACTAACCGATTCAAACCACAAGTCATTCAGCTACATTAAATCGTAAACAAACAACACCTAACGCGCATACACATAGATGAAACTAATCCGGAATACAACCTTATAAAATTAGAAAGGAATATAATGCGCATACACATAGATGAAACCAATGCCATGATCGTGTATCTACACATGTTTTCAAAGCTTTTTTTTTTTTCTTGTCTTGGACATGAGAAAAAAGCTTTCTACAGTTTCAAATTCAACACATACACCATGAAGGACGAGTAATTTAAACAAGAAGACCCTTTTTTATTTATTTTTTTATCTATATTTCTTGTTTTCTATTTTTGTTTGTTTTTTTCTAATATACATAAAAATCTACACACCATGATACACATTTAAATTATTTTAATTTTGTTAGGAAAAATTGTATATATATAAACCTATCTAATATAAATCAAAATTCAAGTAAATGCAGAAAAGATAGAAAAAAAATTATTATATGTCAAGGCTAGTACTTGGTACTATGTCCTTAAGACAATTATTCTCTCCTATGGTGCTTAAAGTTGTTAACGCTTGTCTTCAAAAATACAATGACAACGTATACTATAGCAGCACTACAAATAGTACATACAACGAACCAATGAATGCTCTGAACTCTCTTAATTTAACTATGAATATGTTTAAAAAGAGAAGCAAAATTGAAATGACCCAAATGACTGAATTCATATGATATTTATAAGAGGATTAGTGACCCTTCATGGTTGGACATGACCTTTCTGAACCTACTGGATACCTACGAAAAGGTATGGCTGAACAGATGCGAAGCAAGCAAGGGCCAGACAGAAAGTGTAGCATTGCTACGCCGTGTTGGAGCGCAGCTGCGCTTGAACCTAGCGTTGCTACGCTCGTGTGAAGCGTAGCTGCGCTTGACACATTTTCTGCGCTTGCCTTGCTTTCCCAAAACTAATAAATAAAATTGGAACCAAGTCAAAAATTAATTACCCAAAAAGATATATATACAAGGACCCGCGACTCACGACCCGGGCCGGCTAGTCGGTGGTGGCGGTGCGCGTGTGGTCAAACCAAGCCTTGATTAGGTTCTCTCCCTTCCACAAAAGTGGGGTGTCCCTTGGGACCCAAACCCAAGAGCAATTTAATTGTATATATACCTATTTAATGTTTAGTTCTCAATCGATGTGGGACTCTTACTTTCCACAAGCATTTATTTATCATCTTCACGAGTAATCTTTGGGAGTAAATTTCTCATTCATTACCCCATAGATTTGAGCTTCCTAATACTTGATTTTCATCTACTCATGGAGTAGAATACATTGATATATGGATTCATCTCAAATGATTAATGGAACCCACTTTAATTTTAACTTAGAAACCCAAGCTTAAAACTTCATTTAAAGCTTAAATTCTAATAATCTCCCACATGAATGAAATTGACTGTCAGCCTATACAAATGTTATGCAGACTCTGAGAGAGAGAGAGACAAAATTAGAAATCATCTGTATAGAGAGAGGTGACTTCTGGCTTTGAACCTTCCCTTGTGAAAGACTATCAGGTTTACTAGTTATTCAGTGAACTGATGTCTTAAACTACCCAACTGTTTGTGTAAATCGAGAAAATAGAAATTTACACAAAATCTTTCCAGACATTGTTTGGTTCTCATGTTTTTGTTCATTTCAGCCTCGAACATTCCTGGATTTATGAGTACTCTATAGAAGTATAGCCTTGTCATTCTCATAGAATTGGCCTAGTTCACACTCACATAGGTGATTCTTTATAAGAGTATCCTGTCGTACCCCATTTGTTTATTAAGATATAAGAATCATTAAAAACACAACTTATCCTAAAACTGCTACAGGTATCACTGTCTCGTATCATAGGAATGAGAAGAAGAAATTAATTTCTTCATAGTGATTTGGTTGAATCGTTCACGATTTAGTTGTCCCTTTGAACCTAGATCTTAGGATCTCCGGTCAACTAGATTGGGTTTCCACCACAACGATCATTATTTATAGGCTTTAAACCCATTCCCCTCGATGTTATTTTTACTTGCTCTCTAGACAAACCTTTAGCTAACGGATCCGCTATATTTTCTTTCGATTTTATGTACTCAATAGTTATAATGCCATTAGAGAGAAATTATTTTATGGTATTGTGTCTACAACGAATATGTCTAGACTTACCATTATACATGTGACTTTGTGCCCTTCCAATTGCTGATTGACTATCACAATGGATACAAATAGCAGGCACATGTTTAGGCCACATAGGAATATCTTCTAAAAAATGACAAAGCCACTCAACTTCTTCTCTAGCCTTATCCAATGCAATAAACTCAGATTCCATTCTTGATTGAGCAATGCATGTTTTTTTAAAAGATTTCCATGATACTGCTCCCCCACCTAGTATAAACACAAAACCATTTGTGGATTTAGAGTCTTTTGTATCTGATATCCAGTTCGCATCACAGTATGTTTTAAGTACTATTGGATATCTTGAGTAGGGAAATCCAAAGTTTTTAGTGTATTTTAAATACTTTAAAACTCTTATAATCGCTTTCCAGTGATCTTATCCTGGGTTGCTTGTAAATCTACTCAATTTATTAACAACATATGCTATGTCAGGACGTGTACAATTCATTACATACATAAGGCTTTCAATTATTTGTGCATACTCAGGTTGTGATATGCTCTCTCCATTATTTTTAGATAAATGTAGATTTATATCTACTGGTGTTCCCATAGGATTGCAATCATATTACTTGAATTTCATGAGTATTTTCTCAATATAGTGTGATTGTGATAACACTAACACATCCGATGTTTTAGAAATTTTGACTCTTAATATTACATCGGCAACACCCATGTCTTTCATGTGAAACATATTATTTAACATTTTCTTGGTAGTTTTAATGATTTCATTATTACTACCCATAATAAGCATATCATCTATTTAAAGGCAAATAATAACAAACCATTTCTCAGTATCCTTGACATATACACATTTGTCACACTCATTTATTTTGAAACCATTTGACATCATTGCACTGTCAAATTTTTTATGCCATTATTTAGGTGCTTGTTTTATCCATAAAGGGACTTTACAGCCGACGAACTTTCTTTTCTTGTCCTGGAACAATAAACCGCTCTGGTTGTTCCATGTATATTTCTTCTTCTAAGTTACCATTCAAAAAAGTTGTTTTCACATCTATTTGATGTATCTCCAAATTGTATATAGCTGTAATGGATATTGACATCCTAATTGAAGATATTCTTGTCACAAGAGAATATGTATCAAAATAATTCAAACCATCCTTTTGTTTGTATCCTTTGATTACAAGTCTTACTTTATATTTATCTATAGATTCGTCTGCATTTTTACTTCTCAATAAGTAAACATAATAGTATCTTGTACAATCATCTATAAAAGTAAGAAAATATTTCTTACCCCCTCTTGTTGTATATATTTTAAATCACAAATATCTGTATATACTAATTCAAAAGGTTCCGTACTTCTTTTAATTGATTTAAAAGAAGATTTTTGAAACTTTGCCTTAACGCAAACTTCACATTTATGATTGGAGTTAATCTCATATTTTGGTAGACATTTCATATTAATTAATCTATGTATAGTATTATAATTAACGTTTCCTAATCTACCATGTTATAAATCAGATGACTCAATCATATAAATAGAAGATATATTTTTATTAATTTTGGAAGGTATAATTGTCAATACATTCATTTTAAAGAGCACATCGCTCATATATCCCTTCCTCACCTACATCCCATTTTTGGTTACAAAGACCAATTTAATCCCTTTTGACTAAGAAGAGATCAAGACACTAAATTCTTCCGAATATCAGGCACATGTAGCACGTTATTAAGGATGAGTTCCTTGCCAGATGTCATTTTTAAAACCACCCTTCCTTGCTCAGTAATCTTAGATCTGGAAGAATTTCTCATGCATAATTGTTCTCCATTCTCAATGTCTTGATATGTGGAGAACATCTTCCTGTCAGAACACACATGGCGAGTTGATCTAGTATCTACCCACCATTCTATGGGATTTCCAACTAAGTTTACTTCAGAAACTACCGCTGATAAGTTCATTTCGAAAACGTCTTCAAGAAGACCATCCATTTCTGTTATATTAGCTTGAGCAGACTTCTTATTTTGGTCTTTGCGTTTGCGACAATCCTTTGCCCTATGTCCTGGCTTATCATAAATGTAGCACTTACCTTGGAACTTTTTGTTAGTTCACTGTTAGGCCCATTTCCAACGTGCTTCCTCTTTTTTGACTTTTAACCTTATTCCACTATGTTAGCTTTAGATTCCGTAAAGGTTTTTCCTGTTTTCTTTTCGGAAGCACGGTTGTCCTCTTCAGTCCTTAATCTCACAATCAAGTGTTCAAGTTTCATTTTTTTTATGCTAATGCTTGAGATAATTTTTGAAATCTTTCTACATTGGTGGTAGCTTTTCAATGATAGCCGCTACTTGGAAAGATTCACTTAAGGACATATCTTCTGCATGTATTTCATGCAGAATTACTTGAAGTTCTTGGACTTGATTTATGACAGCCTTGGAATCTACCATCTTATAGTCTATAAATCTGCCAACTACAAACTTCTTCGTGCCATCATCTCCTGTTTTATACTTCTTATCTAAGGAATCCCATAGTTCTTTTGCTGTCATGAGAGAACTATACACATTGTATAACGTGTTGTCCAATCCATTGATGATGTAGTTTCGGCACAAAAAATCAGTATGTTTCCATGCATCTATTGTAGCAATCACTTGCCTATCTATTTCATTCTCACTAAGCATAGGGGGATCTTCATGAAGAAATCTTGTCAAATTTAGTGTAGTGAGATAAAATAACATCTTTTGTTACCATCTTTTGAACTCTGTTCCATTGAACTTTTCGAATTTTTCTCTATGGTTCACAAGCACATTAGGCATGACTGGTGCAGAATACGAACCAACCACAATTATAGATTCAGTAGCCATTTATTGCAAATATATATAACTGATGGTAATTGTCTTAAGATTGTTAGAAAAAATTGTATGTATATATATATATATATATATATATATATAAACCTATCTGACGTAAATCAGAATTCAAGTAAATTCAGAAAAGGTAGAAAAAGAATTGTTGTATGTCAATGCTAGTACTTGGTACTATGTCCTTAAGACAATTACGCCTTCCTATGATGCTTAGAATTGTAAGCGCTTGTCTCCTAAGATACAATGAGAACATATGCTATAACAGCACTATAAATAGTACATACAACGAACCAATGAATGTTCTAAACTCTCTCAATTTGACTATGAATATGATTGAAAAGATTATGCAAAATTAAAATAGCCTAAATGACTGAATTCATATGATATTTATAAGAGGATTAGTGACCCTTCATGATTAGACATAACCTTTGGAAACCGACTGGATACCTACAAAAAGGTATGGCTGAACAGATGCAAAGCAAACAAGGGCCAGACAAAAAGTGGAGCGCTGTTGCGCCATGTCCCTCGCTGCAACAAAGAGACCCTAGGCGATTTCTCTCTCCTCTCGTTGCCTCATCAATTTCAATCTCATTTCCACTAATTTGTGTGTTGGAATTGTAGAATCTTTTAGTAAGTGTTCTTGATCCCGTTTTGCATCTCTTCACCATTTATTTTTATTTTTTTGTCACTTACTCCATTCGTTCATTCTTTGTGTTGTTTCTATTATTCATGGTGACAATTTCGTTCTTGTTGGGAAAAAATATTTATAGGTTTCTTCCTCCTCAAGATAAAATCTTCATAAGAGTTAACCCTTACTATTGTCGTGGTTAAGTCTCCCTAGTAGTCTTTACAAACACATGAATCAATGACGCATATGAGTTTTTCCTTGTGGACGAGCCAGTCGACAACCCATTAGAAGAAGGTAATCTTGAGTCCACTAGTGAAATATAGATCATATCTTTGGGATATTCCAGGGGCTTGAACCCGATGATAAGGAGTCGTTAATCGAAACCCTTAAGACATCGCAACCACTTATTCCACCAAAAAAGGATAACGGTAAAAGGAAAGCCACCAACCTTTATGAATATTTATCCCGAAAGGAAGTTTATCTAGCTTACAACCTCTCGAATACATCCTCAGAAAAATTAATACTTAGTCTTCCCAAATAATTCTACTTTCCTGAGACCCATGAGGTTATGGTATTAATTAGGGAGCAGCGAATGTTTGGCAATTTCATCTACGAGGAGGACGGGGTGGAACCGTCTATGAGTTGGATTAGGGTGTCCCATCATGCCTTCCGGTGCGGATTGTAATTCCCCCTAAATGACTTCATGATTAAAATTTTAAAATAAACCGAGTTAGGCCACAGGTAATTGGCCCCGAATTGCTTTGCTACTATTAACACCATTTTTCTGGTATACCTTAAATTAGGTCGGGATAGCCAGACTGATTTTTACACCCTATCTTAAAGACCAAGTAGAATGGAATGGGTGAAGAAGCCCTCAACCACTGGGGGGTGGCACAGTGAGTTGTGCTTCGTTTATAGACCAGAATTGGTGAATTTGTATGGTTGGAGCCCATTTAATCCCACTTTCTTTGATGAGATTCTAGAGCTAACTCCTGAGGAGATTAATAAGTATTGGGACTTTGCTCCGCATCGGGAAGGGGAGAAAGTTTGCGACTTGATTGATGATCGAGACCAGGCCTAGCTAGCTAGATAAATATACAGACTATTCATTGGTGCAATGGTGACCACTAGCTAACTAAGAGCGCTGGCTGTCGTCAAATCAAGAAGTACATCACAAGCCCCCAAGATGTCCCAAAGGAATAGGGGACTGAACCAGGGGTACTGCCAGTACCACTTCCCGAATGTACCTGCAAGGTCATTCACCGGGCGGAGTGAGGCCAAAGATCCTCACACGAAAACAAAATATATCATGACCCAGAGGAGAAGTTGGGGGAAGAGGTCCCAAATTGATGAACCCTCCTCACCAGAGAAAGGTCTCGAAGACTTTTCATTCCCGATTAGAGTGTGACAATAAATGATGTCGTTTTTCCTTACCCTGCCAAAGGGAAACAGAAAGTCTTCATATGGGAGCTGCTGTCGGGCCTCGAGTTTCCCATTAATCCTAAGAATCTTGCCGATAGATCCCCACATTACAGCTTCAGGATGGCTGCTCATTTCTTGGTGAAATCTAGCTGTTGGTGTGTATATTTTGATGTTAAACTTTTCGTTATACGTTTACTATACTAATGCTTTAGTCCCTTACAAAGCGGCATGTGGATAGATTACGCCCTTGACATGGCTAACCAAGAGGACAAACAACTTAAGGATTTTATTGCCCGAGCTGCTCACTTAGAAAAACGCTTAAAAGTTGCTGAGGATCGGGCTGAAGAGGCTGACGAGCAAGTTATTGAGTAGGATCGCCATCGGGAGAGTGCCGAGTTGGCCTTAGTGGTAAAGAAAATTTCTTGAGAGGCGATGGAGAAGAAACACACCGATGTTGTAGCTCAAGAGGTTAGTCTCCTCGAGCATATGTAAAGGTTGGAAAAGGACGTGAAGAGGCTTGAAGACGAAGTACTCTAAGCTCAAATAGATATTTTCGAGATCAGGTTAAATGATTACATCTGCCTCGCTAAGGAGAATGGGTTCAACAACATGTGTCTTCTCCTTAACCCTGCCAATGACATCACTTTACGCCCCTCTCTAGGTTGGAAACCAAGAGAATAACGGTACCGATGCCCCCCCGAGCTCGATTCGAGAGATCAGGCCTAAAATGAAGTTGATCACGAGGCCTCAAGTGATCATAATTTTGATCCTGTATGACTTTGGATAAGTTTTAACTATAATTTTTTGATATATTGTGGATGGACAACTTATAGCCTTCAGGCATTTTTGTACATATGCCTTTAAGTAATTTGATACATTTGAATATTAAAAAGTTGTTCTTTCCCTAAATGATTACGCTAATGTAGATAGTTGTTGTTGATCAATTTGTATCAAATTGTGTATTATTTTTCTTTCATTTTGAGTTTGTAAGTTATGTCAACAAGTCGGGCCATTTCTCTGCTTGTTTACATCTGCACTTAAATGCTTTTACAAATGTTGAAATATTTTCTAGCCATTATCCATTTCTTGTCCCTAGAGCTTTTGGTCCTGATAAAGCTTTCACTTGTAAATTTGTACAAGTGTTCCTATTATTTCTTCGGGCCTCCAGTCGCTCTGGGTTATCAAAGTATTTGACCTCGAAGAACTTTTCATGCAATTTTTTTTACATGTTTTGCAGTCGCCCATATTCACTCTGCGTTACCAAAGCGATGGGTCTCGAAGGGGTTTTCACTTATAAATTTTTTTACATCTGTTCAATCTTTTACCATACCCCCGAATATAGTCGATCTGTGCAACAACTATTTGGGAGGAAAATTGCTTGCTTTTACCTTTATGTTTTAGACACATGAGGTTTGTGCAAGTATCCTGGAGTTTTTACACTTAAATGTTTTTAAAGTACTAGGTGTTTACACTCGCTTTTTTTATTTTTATTTTATCTTGTTTTTTTAAACATCGTGGGTAATCAAAAGTCATTTATTTGAAATAGACGTGTCGTTTAGTGTTTTATTCAATGACGATGTCGTCTATGCTACTAGTAAATACTTCTTAAGTCGGGAGGCATGCCAGATATTTTTTATCGCCGACCCATCTAATGCTTATAACTTATAAGTTCTAATCCTTGGAGTGTTGACCACCTTGTAGGGGTTTTGTGACGCCCCTAAATCCGTGTATCATTAAAAACAAGATATGGTGCACACGATACATCTTACACCATCATCTTTCTAGTAAAACTCCATAAATTAATAATAATAATAATAATAATAATAATAATAATAATAATAATAATAAAATATACACCAACATCCAAATAAAATCCCAGGTTTACATAACCTTAAATAATCTTAAACTTAGTGTTTATCGCTATATTACATCAACGCGGAAATCTAAATCTATTACAAAAATAAACTTTCAATTCTTCATCTTATCTTTTCCCTTGTCCTTGTCTGAGCTCTCTGCCTTCTCTCCCTTAACTGAAATGTTAAAGCAAGAATGAACACAAATTGCTCAGCAAGTAATAAAATAAATTGATAAAGGACATCAAAGATAGGATCATCTGTTTTGACATTTCTCAATAATCGAAAGAATAATTAAGAAATAGTGTCGAATGTCAACGACAAGAGTTCTAGAATTTTCAACAGCATACTAAGGGGTATAAGAACCCTGAACATTATTTTTAATTCATCGAAAACCATCAGAAGTTTCGACAATCAAATAGACTGTAAAAATATTCTTCGCAAGTACTCCAGGTGATCAGCCTTTCGTACCCTACATTGTGCACAAGTATAAAATTTAATCGTATAAGCGTAAATAGGACTATATGTCCGTCATCAGTTTTACCTCGTTAATCGGGATGTTCATCTTAGTATTCATGCGGAACTGCACCAAACAATTTGGATTGGTAAAATTTAATTAACTACAATGAATTTGAGTAATTCAAATGATAACAGTATCCAGTCGGAACAAAAGGCCAGAAGGCAATCTAAGGAAACAGTTCATAATCAAATAAAACTTATACGCAATTGAAACTGAGTTATCATCGATTGAACTTGAACATGATATGAACTCGAATGAGATATAACTTGCAAATGAGGACTTTGTAAACAAATTTCACAAATTAGGAAACTTACTTTCGTAGAAACAAAATGAATTAAGATAGAATACTTGCCTTTCGCATAGTTTACGATTATTGCTTAATTTTACTGCAAATATCCTATATATATATATATATATATATTCATATATAGATATTCATTAGCCACTCATTCACATTAACAGATTCTCAAATTCTATTCACTCAATACATACCTATTGCAACTGTTTCATGTTTATAGATATGCATTACAAACATACATTTAACCAAATATACATTTAAAGCAAATCATCATATATCACAAATTGTTGCTTTTGTTTTTACTCCAAAAGTTTCGTTTATAAATCCCGTTTAAACCTTTTGAAACCTTGGTTCTATATAGCCATTACATACTTAAACAGTACAAACATCTTAATTGGCACATAGTAAAACTTAAAAGAGCGTAATACATATGTATCAAGCTTCAGTTCATAAACGGACCCTTTTGGCAACTCTGCAGCGCGGCACGGCCGCGCTGCTTTTATGCATAGGAGTGGCGCGGTCGCGCTACTCCCATTCAGGCCTAGAACTGAGCTTTCCAATGCACAACTCTCTCTAGCATATTGAGGTCTTAGTATACAACAAATAACAAATATTCACATTATTCTGAAGATTTAAAACTAAATTAGGTCCATGCATTCGATATCTAATATATCGTTTTGAAATTTCTTTTCAAAAACAAGCTTAATAGCTTTTTTCCTTAATGACTAGCCACGATCATACTTGTCCCTCATTTTATTGTTACATAGGTTCTGATACGCATGCTCAAATGTTAATAAAACATATTTACGTCGTTTCTTCAATTCAAAATAGCTTTTCTTAAACAAAATATCTATCAAATCATAGTTTACAAATCAACTTTGTGGTAAAATACTCATAATACATCTTAATACATGTTTAAGGCTTCTTCATGCTCATTATACAAGGTTAAGTTGGGTTCTAAGGTTGAGCAAATAAATAAAAAAAATCAGTTCAGTTCTGGTGCAGGCGCAACCGCACCCTGTTTAGCCTTGGTACCAGCGCGGCTGTGCTGATACGCAGACACAGGTGATGCAAGCTGCTGCTGCTGCGAACCAAACTACTAAAAACCTATGCAATTGCAATTTGGACACATGTTGATATTATAAACTCAACTAAAACAACATAACTTATATACTTAACTATTCTAACAGCACCAATAACTCTATTAGCAAACTTAGAACCTCTAAAATCAAAATTCTTACTTTTTAAACAATTTAATCACATTTAAGCAATTTTAACCAATATGAAACATGTTTAGCATTTCTTGACTGAACTCAGAGCACACATGGCATGATTAAACTCAGATTTTTCATCCTTTAATAATATAAAATCATCAGTTAACAACAACATAGCAACACATAACCCAATCAGAACATTTATCTCAACGAATAAGCATTTTCTCATCATTTCTTGTATATATAATGAAAGTTCATATATTTTACCTCTAAAATGAATTCTTCTTCTTGAATTTACTTAGATGATGTTTCACTTCTTGCTTGCTTACTCCCTGAAATCCCAGAAACACTTCAAGCTCTCACTCCCACACATCCATTCACAATTTCTTTCTCTCGGGTAAAATTTTTGCAAAATGGAAGAGTACTTTAGGATGATAGTATATATAGGATCTTGGTTACCCATGATTTTACACCCCTTATCATTATTAATCATCAGTTGCAAAACTTTTTCAATTCCTTCATTAATTAGCCAATGAATTTAGAGAGAGAGAGAGGGGTTGAGAAATTGAAAGGATTTTGATTAAAGAAATGAAACTCCTCCCATTTCATTTACTCCCTCTATTCCCATTTTGAATAACCGTATATTCCTTTACTTTAGTCCCAAATTGTTAGTCACATGGGTCCCTCCAAATTCAGTTTATACAATTTTAATTAGTAAAATATTATATTAATCAATTAATCAATTAAATAAATCATTTGACCATTTTGCCTTCCGAAATTCAATATTTTTATTACTAATATCGATTCCTACTAAAATCGACATTCCGAACGTCGTGGGAATATTCGTTTGGTCAAAATCATCCCCGTTCATGAGTTTGACTTTTTATCCAAAAAAGTGAACCGGTTGGCTTTGACCCAAAAGTCAACCCTGACACATTTTGTGATTATAGTCTATTCTGACTAATTTCGACGTTCCGGACTCAAATATACAGTCCGCATTTTTTATTTCCACTCCGAACTCAAATTTGAGTTTTAACTCCATTCCTTGAATAAAATTATTAACTACTTAGTTAAATTCAAATAATTAAATTAATCCAAACCAACTATCTAAATATATCTCATCATATAACTCAATATAATATATATATATATATATATATATATATATATATATATATATATATTTAACGCATACACATATATTTATTAAAATCACTCAATATATTCACATAAATTCAATTTATTAATTCAATTAAATTACATAATGATCTCGAACAATAATAGTTGATCATAGAAATGCCTTCAATGGAAGTTTGTTGGAAGAATTTATAAAGGAACATGGGATATCCTTAGTTAATTCAACACCTTATTATGCTCAAGCTAATGGACAGACTTAAGTAACTAATAAAGCTATCAAGTTCATTATGCAAAAAACAATCAGTGAAATCCCGAGAGAATAACATAATAAACTTTCAGAAATCTTGTGAGCTTTTAAGATTAACAAAAGAGAAGCATTGGTACTAATCCATATGAACTTACATATGGTCAAGAGGCAATTTTACCTGCCAAAATTATTGTTAAATCTCTTAGGGTGTTGGAACAAAATAATGTTCCAATAAATGCTTATCTTGATTCACAGAAGCCAATTTAGTGGATTTAGATGTTAAGAGATATGATGCCTTAAACAACTTGCAAGTGGATAAAGGCAAATAGCAAAGTGGTACGATAAAAAGATAAGATTTAAATCTTTTCAACCTAGCGAACTGATATGGAAGGTTACCTTACCTTTACGAACTAAAACCCCTCAGTTAGAAAAATGGTCCCCTAATTGGGAAGGGCCATTTAAGGTTCATAAGATCCTTAATGGAGGAGCATACAGACTTAATTCCTTAGAAGAGGAAGTCCATCAAAGGTCTATTAATGAAGAATATCTAAAAAACTATTATCCAAGTATGTGGGATGCATATAATATCCCACATACACCTGCCAAATAAACCAATAACCAAACAGCAATAAACGTTTACCAAACTAAATGGAAATAATTTAAATTCATATAAAAGGAAAGTATTTACAAACTACAACCTATGAAAATACTAACCTACTTAACTAAAATTTGGTTGTCAAAGTAAAGCTATTTAAACCACTAAAACTAAAACTACTATCATTTAGATTTAAAAATGTTAGTGTATGTTTATTTGGGCCCGAATGATTTGGTGGGTCATAATCCATGTGGAGGAATCTCCCCACATAGGAATTTGTCTACGTGGAGGAATCTCTGAAAGTAGTATATATGCACGTAAGCCAGTCATATTTGATATAATGTAGCATATACTTTGTAATCTTATTCGTTTATTAATAAAAGAATTAATTTACTAAAGACATTTTCGTTATCTACATGATGTTGTTATATTAAGTGTGATAAACCCATAGTTTTGAGCAATGCTTTTAGAATCATGATGATGATCATGCTAATGAGATCTAAATTTTAGATAGCTCACAAACTAAAATTGTTCCTAATCGTTGGATTACTAAAAGGGGATTAATGAATCCGGATAGATTAGTACATACTTTACTTGATCTTAGGAAGAGGATAATTGATCTCATAATTATTTGTGTGGAGATACTAAAGCAAGTATGTAGGTGCTTATTAGAGAATAAGTTCACTGAACGTGGCTCGCTAAAGAAATACCTAATGGAGTTTTACTTGCCTGTCAATAGGAATTTTTTAAGTGATAGTAGTACAAGTGATCCTTAGACTTGAGATCATCATAGTATCTTGTGTATAATGAGTTATAATTTGACATGTCCCTTAAGACCTTTAGGGTATATCAAAGAGTATGATTGGGTATAATAAGTTGTACATGGAGATAGGTGAATAGTCAACAAAAAATCTACCATTTCTAGTAAAAGGAGAGAATGTCCTATGTGATTCGATAAATGACAACTCAGAAGTCTTCGGCCAAAACAGAATGAAATTAGAAAGGTGTTTCTAATTTACATTATTTAGAGTTGTGCATTTGAGAAACGAAATACATATAATCAAATAAAATAAGACTTGATAGTAATTTCATGTCTTATATTTGATTGAGACATTGTATGGTAGAAGGATTGAATTATACGATAACTATTCACTGAAATATTCTTTTATGATTAATGTTGAAATCTATATTATCTGGAAAGTCGTTGATCGCTAAGAGGGCTTACCCTTATTGTAAAATAAATATTATTTATTTAAATAAATTAAATAGTTTAATTTATTTATTTAAATAAGATTAGAATCGTTCTAATTTATTTAATATGGAGAACCTAAAGGGTCACACCGCAAAAGAAAAATATTTATTTAAGAAGTAATTGACATAATCGTAATAATATGTTAAGTGTATTTAATTTATGCTATGGTGATAGAATAAATTAAATAGCTTAATATTTATTATTTAATATTTTAAAAATATTAAATATAAATTAATAAGAGGAGTCTTATTAATATTATTACTATTATTATTATTTATTTTCTAAATAGTTTAGGAATTAATTAATATAAGTACTCTCATAAGTTTCTAATTGGATTAGGAGACTAATTAATTAAAAGAGTTTAATTAATTAAATAAAACCTTATTCCTAAATAGTTTAGGAGGGTTGCCTACATCTATAAATAAGAGGAATCTTATTATGGATTGGGGTTAGACACACTTCCAATAGTTGAGAGAGTACTTACAATTTCTATAGAGATAAAAACTAGGGTTTTGCCAATACCCATCTTCTTGAATACATATTATTCCTTGGTAGATCACCTCTAAAGGTCAAACACTTGGGTCGCTAACGTTGATCAAAGGAAGGAATTTAACCGGTGAATTTCAAGGAGAACGTGAAAGGATTTGAAGTTGAACTTGTACCCGAGGAAACACGGTTCTACGAGAGTATAATTCTTATTCTCTATCTCCTTTTTGTTAATTGATAAATGCGCATAAAGATAGATTCTGGTTATGGTTTGTAAAATTTTAAAATATGGTTTGAGTGGCCCTTTCGTCATTACAAACATGAGATTTGTGTAATAGTGCTGCTTCTATCTGATATGTTTACATGTTTCATTCCTTCAAGAGTGTATTATGAGCTGCTGCTCAGCTGCTTCAAGTGAACATATGTAATGTATGGTATGCGTGAAGCCTATTTTTTTTCTTCTAATTATTTGTCCTTCACAAGTAAAGTTGAACTTATATATATTTTCTTCCATCCATTCCAAGCACTATATTTATTTACATCTCTAGAATATCACTACATTCGAATACTATTATCCATCTGTTCCTATGGAGAAATATGTCTTCCAAATAGTAATTACACATGAGATTTCTCAATTTATGACACGCCTGATATTTTCTTGATTTTTGTTGCCCTTATTCTTATATATGTTGATTGTTCTTGTTAGTTATGTGGAAGATTGGAGATAGTGATCCCCAAGGTATGATGACAATTACATCTACTTTGAAATAAATTACTTAGTAGACATCTTTCACCAGAAGCCATTAGTTGCCTTCTCTCCTTTGGTGGTTGTGTTTGATTGAAACTAGCAACCATAGGAGTCTTTATAATGGGTTGTAGAGTTCTTTATGCAGATATGAAGTTCCGAAGCTCACTTTTGCTTATTTTTAAGCACATTCCAATTTTTGTGTAGGTTTATTTTTTTATTCTATTTATTTTCTACAAACATAAGAATGTTATGTGGTAGTGTATTATTTTTTTAGAATAGATCTATTCCTTCATCTTTCAGGTTTTTATGTATTCAAATAATTTTCCTGTCCGTGGTTGCATTTCAGATATATGAGCAGCCTTGAAAATAAGAAAGTTGAACTTTTTGATATGGGGGGAGTAGGTGCTAATCAACCTACAGCCGAAGACAATGTTCAAGTGGCATTAAGTAATCAGATGTGTTCTACATATAACTGAATTATTGTATTGTAATGATGATCATAAAAGTTATTAGATTAGTAGTTTAGTATAAAATGATCATCATATTTTAGGGGATGTATTATCCAACTCTTATATTGTAATGTGAATGATTTTAAATGATGTATATAATTTTTTTTATTTTTTCTTTTATATTGTATTTGTGTTTGTCGAATAAATGTGCATTATTAATTAATTTTTTTTGAAATCTAAAAAGGTTATAGCGACGGTCATAGACCGTAGCTATAGTGTTCTAGAAAACACAAGTCTATAGCGACGGTCGTCGAGTGTCAATATAAACATCTATAGCTACGGTCATGACCGTAGCAATAGCTTTCAGGGACCGTTGGTAAAAAGCAAATACACGATTTTGACATGACCTATAGCAACAGTCTCCGACCGTCGCTATAGGCCAAAAGACCGTCGCTATAGGTTTTACCGACTGCTTCTATAGCGACGGTCACTGACCGTCGCTAAAACCTTTAGCGACGATCGCCGACCATCGCTATAGGCCAATTTTCTAGTAGTGAAAATAATTTAATTTAATATAATTTAAATTAATTAAAGTAAATTTAATTAAATTAAATAATAAAATGTAATATATACCAAAATAATATAAATTAAATTTAATGTAATGTAATATAATAACATATAAATAATTTTTTTTAAAAAAAATAAACTACTTAATATAATATAATACAAAATAAATTTAAAAAGTAAAATAAATTAAGATTCAATGAAATAAATTAAATTATGACGCCGTGGAGATGCTGGTCGATGCTTATGGCCCTAACAATATAAATTGGACTGAAAATGAGCATTCATCAACTAGTGCTCAACAAAAGCCAAATGATACAACTGCTGGCTTTTACAAGATACTATCTAAATTGGGGGTCCTATTGTATCCTGGAAATTATAAGCACCAGACTATCTGCAATGACGAAACTCTTACATTTTAAGAATGAGCATGACTACAGTGAGAGAGGTTTCAATGATTTGCGTGCTCTTATCAGCGAATTCTTACCTAAGGATCATACTTTGCCTGCGAATTACTATGAAGTGAAGAAGATGGTAAAGGGGTTGAATAAGGGGTATCCGAAGATCGATGCGTGTGAACAGGATTGCATATTATACTATGGGGAGGACAAAGATAAGGTGCAGTGTGATATATGCAACTTGCCTCGGTACAAGGCGACAAAACGTAGGGGGGAGGAGAAAAATATGCTTAAGAAGATTTTACAGTACTTTCCTCTTGCGTCGAGGCTTTAACGACTATTCATGTTGTCTCACACTGCTAAGCATATAAGTTGGCATAGAACAAGAGACGTCGTGCCTGGTCAGCTGACTCAACTTGCAGATGGAGATGAATGGAAGAAGTTTGATGAAAAATTTTCACAGTTTGCAGAGGAAGTTAGGAATGTGAGGATCGGCATGGCTACGGATGAGTTCTGTCTATTTAATAACTTTAGTCAGCCCTACTCTGTTTGGCTAGTGATCATGGTAGCTTATAATCTTCCACTATCAATGTGCATGAGGGATCTGTATTTGTTCTTAACTTTACTCATACCAGGGGATAAGAGTCCTACAAAAGACATAAATGTGTACCTTAGGCCGTTAGTCGTGAACTTAAGATGTTGTGGGAGACGGGGGTCCAAACGTATGATAAATCAGTTAAGCAGAATTTTGTGAAGAAGGCAGCCTTGTTGTGGACTATCACTGACTTTTCTACACTTGGGATGATAATTGGTTGGTCGACTCACGGGAAGCTATCATGTATAGTGTGTATGGGGGATGTGCAAAGCACATAGTGCAGCATGGGCGAAAAACTATTTTCTTTGAAACAACTCGTAGATTCTTGCATGTTGATCAAAGTTATAGAAAGATTTCTACACATTTCAACAAAAAATAGAGAATAAGGGGGTTGTTGGTCGACTGTCGGGCAGCGAGGTCTTGGGCTGGCTGAATGATCTGACATTTTCACCGCCAGGGAATGAGCACAGTAAGTTGAAAGCATTAGGGTACAAGAAGACTCATAACTAGCCACACTCGTCTATGTGATTTGATATGCGACGAGGCGCTCTAGTTGGTGGTTACCCTACTATCAGAGGCTTTTGGCCAGATGAAGAGTCAGCCCCCGACTACTCAGGTATTCTATTTACTTTAAGTTGATTATTTTGCATGTTATTTAATTTCCATTTAGCTGTCTCTTTAATTCTCTCATACGACCTAATGAGTTATATTTTTAATTATATCAACAGGATGACGATATCGATGTCTTTGGTGATGGCAAGCAGGTTGGCAATGCAGATCGCGAGTGGGGGGATGATGACAAGGATTTTCAGACACCAGAGCAGCGACGTCGACCCCCGCCCGATGATTCTCCTCCTAGTGGTGGTACTACTAGATTAGATTGATATTTTGTATAACATTTACTTAGATATTTTGTAAAACATTATATAGTTGCTTGATTTTATATAAATTATTGTAGTTTATCTTGTTTCTTTGTAAATCAATATATTTTACTTTAGTTTTGTAAATCATTGAAGTTGTCGTTATTCTTTGTAGTTTATAGGTTATATCATTGTAGTTTAGCTTGATTCTTTGTAAATTAATGTATTTTAGTTTAGTTTTGTAAATTATTGAAGTTACTTTGTAGTTGATAACTTATCGTATATATACACGTTATATGTTGTTAGAAAAGTAGTTATATACACGTTAAAATATGTATATATGTTGTTCTTCAAAGTAGTTACATTGTATTATGAGTTGATTACAATATATATTGTTGGATGTAGTTATTAGTTAATTACTGCATGTATTGTTGGGATAAAGCAGATTACAAGTACAAAAATGAGGTTTAAAAACTTGAAAACTGCAAAAACAAAAAACAAAATTATTAAAAAAAAATAGGTATTTCCGACAGAATAAGGTAAACCCGACAAAATTTTCATCGAAAATAAGCTTTACAATTTATTTTTAGATCCTATATTTGGCGGAATATCCCTGAATTCCGACGGATATTCTGTCGGGCTTAGGCCTCAACCGAGCAAATGGAGAGGTGACACGTGTCCACCCTTATGCTCGACGGAATCAATCCGTCGGGAATAATCCATCGGGAATAATCCATCGAACATAAACAACCTTCGACGACCAATTCGTCGGCCATAATTCCGTCGAAAATATTTATTTCCAACGGAATTGTCAACGGACTTATTCCCGATGGTCTTTATTTCGATGGAATTGTCGATGGATAATTCCGTCGGAAATAAGCTTATTCCGACAAAATAAGCTCATTTCCGACGAAAAATTTCGTTAGAATTAAGCCTTTTTCTTGTAGTGCGCCTGTCCATGGGCTTGTATGCCGCCGACCATCATTCTATCTAACTCTTCATCTTCTCTTCCCATTGTTGTTCCTTTATCATCGCAATCTGCTACCCTACTCAATCCCCACTGAGTCTCTTTAGGAACACTTTTTGTCTCCGTCTACTTCACCACCTCTGATGAGAATAAAATATGTTATATTTTTATCCCTTAATACTTTATCTTTTATATTTATTTTGTGCCTAAATACACTCATTATTCTTATATTTTTATTTTAGGTACAATTAACGAAGTCCGTAACTTTGGAAGTACTTTGGAGGGGCAAAGTTGTAATAATACACAAGTTATTCATGTGGACATACATGGTATTTTTATATTCACGGATTCCTTTTCAAATTGGAAGAGATTTATGGGATTCCTAGTAGCTCAAGGATTCAACAATTGGAATCAAAACTAAATTTGGATTCAGCTTATTTCCTAACGCGATAAGGAAAAATCTTTTACACGACAATTATGGAAATTCAATCTTGGCAATCTGATTTCTTTAAGGAACTAATAGAAGTAGATTCTAGAATATTAATTTTTTTTATTAATGTAATTAAGGTTTTATTTAGTTAGAATTCTAATTCCAATTTTAAGTTGGATTGTTATTGTTTCTATTATTATTAGGGTTAGGGTTACTTTTGAGTAGTATAAATAAGGGGTCAAGGTTGATGTAATGGACACAACACTTCATTCAATAAATAAAAATATTTCTCTCTATTATTCTTTGGTGTTTTTCATAGCTATGAGTAGCTAAATTTCTGTTCTTGGATTAAGGAGACGGAAGCCTCAGATTATTACACTGTGAGATCTAATTGATTTTAATTGTTTATTTATTATTTTGAGTATAGATTATTCTTCTGTGCTTGAATTTTATGATTGATATGTTTAATTACTAGAGTGCACGCTAGTTTATTATTCGTAGAAATCTACTGCTAAATTAGATATCAAATCCGTAATTGTTTGGCCACTCTAATTTGCGAAGCAACTAAGGTTAATAATTGACTGCAGATCACGAGATTATTATATCTTAGGAAGAATATTCAACTAAATTAAATGCAACCGCTTGTGCTTGTGTTGTTTAGCTTCATCGGTTTTTTTAATTCTTAAAGCATCTACTAGATTAAACTTTTAGCGCTTGTCTGAAGTTGTTTAGTAGTTAGGGTTATTTAGAACGCTTGTTTCTATCTAACTAAAATTAAGGAAAGACACGGAATAATTCAGAATGGTGAATTGATTCTAACGGTGAATATTCAAAATAATAATTGATTATGCTTGAGTCAATGATCAGTGTAAGTTTCTGAGGCGGGAGTTGATTTAATCCAAGGTTTGTTTTCTCTAATTTACTTTAATAAATTATTTTGTATTATTTTTAGTTTACTTTTATAATTACTTTCAAAACCCTCTTTTCTGGTATACAAAATATAAAAATAGATTAATCATTCTCCGTGGGATCGACTCTTGCTTGCACTACTACATAAATATTTTTCGTAGTAAGGTTTTTGGTTGTCTGCGACAGCACACCAACCTCCCACACCAGTTCTATTTCCCTTCTCTTTAGTCTCCAAATCCGTCTTAACTATTGCTCCTAAAACTCGTCTTCTTTCCTCTCTATAGCCCCCTACAGAAAAATCACATCCGTCACCTTCAACCCCAACCCCTTCCTTAGTTACTGTTCACTCGTCGCCATCCCCTGGTATTCTGTAGGTACTTCAAGGTGATGCTCCTCACATGCATGACTCAACTTTCTTATCCTAATCTTCTTCGCTTCATCTGTTACTACAGTTCAGCCGACTCCACAACCAAAGACTTTACAACGAATCCATCATATTGTTCTACGACATCATAGACAGACCCATAACGCCTCTATCTTCACCACCGAGCCAACCTCATTCCGAGCAACAAACAACAATCCTGTTTGGTGCACAGTAATAATTGAAGAACTCAATGGTTTACACAAAAATCAAACATGGACGTTAGTTCCCAAGACTTCTGAAATGAACATTGTAGGCAACAAGTGAGTTTTTCGAGTTAAGACACACGCTGATGGTTCACTTTCCCGGTACAAGGCATACCTCGTTGCCAAAATATATCACCAGCAACTTAGGTTGGACTATTCTGAAACTTTCAGTTCGGTCATTAAACCGATGACTATTAGATTAATTCTATCTTTGGCAATCACCAGAAAGTGGCCCATTCGACAACTCGATGTTAGTAATGCTTTCCTCAATGGTTTTTTAACTGGGGCTGTCTATATACTACAACCGCAAGGCTTCATTGATGCCACACATTCAGATTATGTGTGTAAACTGTAGCGGTAATTACTATATGGGTTAAAACAAGCACCTAGGGCCTGGTTTTCACGCCTTTCTTCTTTTCTCCTGTCTCATAATTTTACATAGTCTCAAAATGATACTTCTTTATTTATCTATAATGATTCTAACACTTACTCATTTGTTCTTGTATATGTTGACGATATTTTAGTTATAGGCAATTCAGGGCAATTTTTCTCCCTCAAAGCCTGAGGGCCCTTACACTACTTTCTAGGGGTCGAGGTTGTACGAAATAAGGCTGGCATACTCCTTTCTTAGAAAAAATATAATCAAAATATTTTGACCCGTGCCTCTATATATGTCCTCTTTTAAACCCTAGTCCACTCCAATTTCCCCATTAGAAAAATTGTCAAAAAATTTAGGCATCTTGTTTGACAATCCTACTCTATACCGACAAATTGTTGGCTCACTTCAATATCTGAGTCTCACCTTGTCTGACATCTCCTTCGCTGTAAATAAAGTCTGTCAGTTTATGCACAAGCCCACAGTCTGACATCTCCTCTCACACTTTACATGCTTTTACAAACGCAAACTGGGCCGACAATATAGATGACCGAAAATTAAACATTGGCAATGCAATCTTCTTGGGCAACAACTTAATTTCTCGGGTTTCACGAAAGCAACGCACAGTTGAACGCTCCTCTATAGAGTCTGAGTATAAAGCAATTGTCGATACTACTACTGACTTAAAATGGTTTTATTCGTTGCTCAAGGAATTACGGCTGCCTCTTCATCACATGCATGTGTTGTGGTGTGATAATCTAGGGGCCTCATATCTTGCTTCCAATCCTGTTTTTCACGCCCGTACGAAACACATTGAGATAGACTATCATTTTGTTCGTGAAATGATTGCTAACAAATAGGTCTCTATTCAATTTATTTCCTCTCAAGATAATGTTGTTGATGCTCTCACCAAACCCTTACCAACCAGCCATTTTTTGTACAACCGGACTAAGCTCAAAGTGTCTTCAAGGTTACCCTTTGGCTTGCGAGGGAATATCAACACCAGCTAACCAACAATTAATTAGGATTTTATTTTTGAATTTCCGTAATTATCTCTTGTGAATCCTTGATTTTGTAAATCCTTAATTTAGTCGATCTCTTGATTCTTGTCTGTACCAAATGTGATAGTCATATCTGTATATATAGGATACCGCTGCTTGTAAACAAACATATCAATATAATATAAAAGATCAATTTTTTCCCTGTTCTATTCGAAACTGGTAGTATAATTCATTCATAATTCCATTCTGATACGAGATAGGGTCTGAAAGAGAATCCGATACAGAAAACAAGGAAAGTAATCTCAACCATAAAGCTCTAATCAATACTAGCCCTTAGATGGATTATAATTGTCAACTATTCTTATAACTACCAAGTGGCCTTATTTTTTTTTTTCCTTTCTTGCCCCTTACGAATCCCTTTCATCCATGTACGGGTTCCTTGACCTGTCTCCTTGACTTTCTTAGCCCATTGAGTGTGACCAATTCCTCCCGCTCAGCCTCCTCCAATTCAGCTCTCTTGTCAGCTTCTGCTTCCCTCATTTTTTCTTCTTCCACACTGTCCACCTCTGGCTCATTTGTACCCCTTGCTGTATCATATAAGTGGTCCTCACTGCTCTTGTCCATGTCCTGCATTGTCACCAAGCTAGAGTCTTGTATAACTTTCCTTGCACATATTAGTACCCTTCATTCACTTTGTTAGTGACTAAAGGTTCATTAGTACCCTTGCCAGTTGTTACCAAGGGTGAAACTTCAGCTGTTGTCTTGCCATTTGCGCGCATTAAAGGGTTCGGGCCCTATGAGGTCTATGGGCGCCTAACATTTGTATGTGCATGATTGACGTATCTGAATCCTAGTTTACAGCCATGTATGTTTTCCACGTTACATATTAGTATAAATTAACCTACCCTTTTCTGTCAAATGTATAAAATAGTTCATGAATGTGCAGATATATACGTCCAGGTACATCTGGACAAATTGCTTACTAGCTAGTTGTCTACAAATTGCTTACTAATTGCTTACTGGCTAGTTGTCTACTCGACGTACTTGTGTTCTCTCCCTAATACTAATTACTCCCTCCGTTCTCAAAAGGATGACTAAAAATACATAATTTTTTTTTGTTCTCAAAATGATGAGATAAAATACATAAAGTGAAAGGTAAATATATCAATTAGTGAGATCCATTAGTATAAAAAAAAAAGTAAAAATACTTATCACTTTATATAATCATGTGGGCCACTAAAAATAAATTTGAAAGTTTTTCTCTCTTTCCTCTATTTTTATTTTTTTTAATATGTGCGCAAATTATACTTTGTTCATTCTTTTGGATATAGAGGGAGTATTAAATATCCACATAGCGGAAGGAATAAATTTCACATAATAAAAACATTATAGACTATATTAGTAAATGTATAACCTTAGTCATACTATTTTCTTCATTCTAAATTATAAGATTATTATTAATTTTTAAAATTAAGTTAATTTAAAATATTTTTAAACTCAAAACTAATAAAATTTATTGAAAATTATGTAGTATATACTTTTTAAGTAGTTATTATTTTATTAACTAAAATTAAATAAATATATGTCAATTTTAAATTTAAAAATATTTTAAATTAATTTTAAAAAATTAAAAATAATCTTATATTTAGATCGAAAGGAAACTCATATGTACTCGATTTCCATATATACATAAATTTTTAGAATACAGATATCCTAAAGAAGGAAAGAGTGAGCTCAGACAGAACACGATGACTTCAAAGGGTAAATGATTCTTCGATTTTGTACAACACAAACGAAATATACATTTCATGATAATTTTCTTTCAATATTAACTTTAACAATTAAAATTTATTATTTAATAATTTACGTAGTATAGTTTATGCGTAGACATTAATTAATATATTTAAAATAAAGTTAAAATAAAAGTACCACTTTTTTAACTAAATAAAAACTTACCAGAAATAAAATAAAGAGTAAATTGTAAATAACTGCCTGTGGTTGATTCAAAATTACTAGTAGCCACATATAGTTTAAAAGTGAACATTTACCTACATGCAGTTTTATAAACATAACAAACTAACTCAATTTCATTCAAATTAACCGAGAGTGTACTCCACTTGCTTAAAAGCAAGTGAGTTTAGCTTCAACATCTATATTCTTCTTTAGTGTGTGTGTGTGCGCGCGTGTGTGTGTATATATATATATATATATATATATTCTTCATTAAAATGTTATTTTTGTCCCCAAATTATCCCATATAAACCTTTGATTGAATTCTTTTGGCTCCTAATCCACTACTTAGAAAAATCACACCAAAATATTTTGAATTTTTTTCTCTCCAAGGTAAATGCAATTTAATTTTATTTACTCCACCCGTTCCAAAATTAAGAATATTATTGATTTTTTAAAATCAAACTAAGATATTTTCAAATTCAAAATTGAATTGGATTCTTTTAATTTTAATTGATATAACGATGAAATTTCTAAACCATCTAACAAATACTACTCGTTGTAAGATTTATTTTTTAATAATTTTAAATGAACCATCTCAATTTTGAGTTTGAAGCTGTCTTAAATTAACTTTCAAAAGTCAATAATAATCATATAATTTGGAACAAATGTAGTATTATTTTTCATTTGTGATTGTTAACTTATTAAACAAAAAATTGATTATTTATATAAAGATTATCGTGTTTTCATCAAGCACAGGTTAGGAAGGAAATAGAGAAAATTTGTTAACTTTGCTCATCCATGTAATGAAGTTGCTTATATTCTTATTCAAACAAGCTCACCAACCCCGAATGGGCAACATGAATAATAGTTTATTATGATACATGAATAATGGTCTATTATGATAATTAATTAAATGTAGGATAAATATTTAATTAAAATTTTGAGAAGATAATGGCAGTTTTTAAATTATTAAATATTTATTTAATTAATAAATTGTTGAATTATATATTATAGGTTCATTCGATCATTTATTAAGCTAAACATTTTGAATAGAATAAAGATTTTTCTAGTTATGATTATGAGAAAGTAATTACTTTAATTTTATTTATATTTGATGAATTTGTTGAAATTTTAATCCAAATAGAATTATGAAACTTAAGATTTAATAAAATTAATTTAGTTATAACAATTATACATTACAATTTTTTAACTAATTTACAGCTATTCCTAAAATTTAGAATTATTATTAATACAATTAATCATGTGTTTTAATAAAAAATTTAACTTATGCTAAATTTAATTTATTTAGAATATTAATTTAATAATAAAATTCGTGACTAATACTAATATAATCAAATCACACGATTTATTAAGAGATTTTTCAATATCTTAATAAAATTTTAATAATAAAATTATCCTACATAAAAGTTGTTAAAATATATTATCTCACATAAAATTGTGATAGAAAAAGCTTATAATAAAATTGGTAGATATAAAAATAAAAATTATTTTAAAAGATCCTTTTCCCGTAAGAGATATAAAAACAAAAGACACTTTTCTTTTTCTTAACAGGTTAGGTTTTTTTTTTTTGAATTCTTTACAAATTTGGAAATTATGTAATTGTTTCAAATTTAGATAATACTTATAGTAATTTGAATATGAAAGAAAAAGTTGAACCAAAAATTTATAAAACCAAGTTTGTACTTTTAATTATATTCTAGATTACCTCTCTAATTGAATTGTGATTTTATAATATTTTTTCAAGCCTTAGACAAAATAAAGCAGAAACCGTCGATGAAAGTCCTTTGATCATTTTTGAGTTGTTTATGTGTAATTAGAACCATTTTAATATCTATACATATATTTACAATTATCTGTTAACTTTACTTAATACCGTTACTAATGGAGTGAGAATATACTATATTTTTGAAATTATACGTAGTCGAAATTTAAGTTTACTTTTAAAGTACATATGGTTATAACTAGCTTTGAGCAGAGCATGTGTGGTTATTTATTTACTCTAAAATAAAACATTAAGTGCAATTTCTTAACTGAAGTAAGTGAAGACAATGACGTGATACCAAGACTTGACATATTACATAGTACAACATTATTTCCTTTTCTTTAACAACCAAATGATTGAAACATATATATCACCCACTATGAGTGATATGCAATATAATTGACGTCTCAATATTGCTTTAAAAAAATGATTGAAACATATTAAAATTATAGTAAATAAATAATAGAAATATTATAATACTCTATTTATTTTAAATTATAAGATTAATATTGATTTTTTAAAAATTAATTTCAAACAATTTCTAAACTCAAAATTTACATGAATTCATTTAGTTTATGTTAATACAATTATAAATGTCATAAATTACTTAAAAAATATTACTGGCTATAAAATTTATTGCTTTCAAAACTTAAAATGTCAATTTTAAATTTGAAAATGACTCAAATTGACTTTTTAAATCACTATTAATTTTATAATTCAGAATGAATGGAGTAATTTTATAATTCAAAATTGATGTACTTCAGTTGAATTTTTAAAAATAATTTTCAATTAGTTTACAACATTCATAATTGTACTGAGTAATTAAGACTAAATAAATTCATATTAGTTTTAAATTTAAAAAAAATAATTAAACATTCAATTTATATTTTAAAACGGAAGGAGTGTAAAATTATAAAAAAAATTACTTCAAAATTGTTATTTTATGCGTGCATTAATATTCCAAACGAATGTTCTCTTCTTCTCGGTTAACTTGCAAGATTATGTACCTTTTTTTTTTTTTGAAAAGGTAGCATGAAATATACAAGACCATGAGCAATCTTTTTCAATTGTAATAATGAAGAAGAAGACAGATTTCAGTACCAACGCCAGAACCCCACACGGTTTCATATCAATATAATGTACCATTAATGTTACAAATGATTAAAAGAGTTAATTTTAAAGACCTACCAATCAGTTATTTCTCTTCTTAGAGAAAATGCAACAATAAATGTACCCTCTAGTGTCGGTTATTTCGTTTGGTCAGGGAATATTGAGCTCTTATTTTCTCTCAAGTGTTAGTTGGAATAAATTAGTATTTTTCTGCCAAATGGTTTAGGCATAATAATCATAACATAGAACAAATAAAAAAAAAATGTACAAAATTTTGTTAAAATAGAAAACTAACGGTATCTTAATTATTACCCATTTGTAAATGTAATGTACAACGTGAAAGCAATGCAAGCCATATGATGCATTATCAAGAGGTTATGTATACACATCCAAGTTGTGTTTGAAAAGTCAGGCCCCGCGCCAAAAGGTCAACAAGAATTAGGCAGAGAGCCAAATTTTCAAAATTCTCCTAAAATATAATTGTACATGCATGTAGTTAATTTTATTTGTTTTTATATAACGAGAAGACTTTTCTCTTTTGAATTATTTGCATCAATTAAAAAGGCCAGCACATTAATATTAGGGTTAACTATATATTGAACCCCGAAATATACACCCTTTTACACTTCGTACCCAGAGATTTAAAAACTCTCATCCCGCTACTCAAAGTACTGTTAAGTAACAATTATTGATCCTTTTATTATTTTCACCCAGAAAAATGGCCGGAATTATCACGTGTTCTAGTAATTATAGTATAAGTATGCTTTGACCTAATTTTTATACATTTGACCGTATAAAACCTTTTAAAACCTGATTAATTAGATTAAATATTACATTTATATTTATTAATACAATAAATAACAAATTTACCAGTCAAAAGAGTTTGACTCCTTCCAAGATCAGTTCCCTCTAGCATTTCCCGCCAAATCATATATATATATATATATATATATATGTATATATATTATATATATATATATATATAATATATTATATATATATATATCCTGACTAAGTAGAAGAAAAAAACTCGTGTCAGGGTAGAGAAGAAGGAGAGGAGGAAAAAGCAAAGTTCCAAATCTTCAATGGTTGTCGTGTTTTGCCACTATCATATTTCGGCAATGTTGAGATCATACACCGATCAAAATTCGGGAAAAATGTTTCTATTTTGTCAATCCGTAGGGGTAAGCTTTCACAAATCTTCTTTTTCTTCTTTTTCATCCTGTTAAGCTACCCTTAACTAACAAAATTTTCAATTATTCAGAATGGATGTAGTTTCTTTCGATGGTATGAACCTCCAACATATGGTGGATTAATGCGGAGGATTGCTGAAATTGAAGATGAAATCAAAAAGCTACTAAGAGAGAGAAAATTTACATAGCTATCATACTTGTAGCATAGATTATCATGCTATATAATTGTAGTAGTGACTGAATTTATGTAATGACAATCAAATGTAGCTGAATGAATTAAAAGTTTGATTTTTCCTTATATCTGCAAATGCCATAGCAACTTGAGCAAAACAGAGATTGTCTTTTCCTAAAAACAGAGCACATAAAAACAGAGTCCAGGTGCCTTATATAAAACAAAGGAAAGTAAATATTTAAAACTAGAGGAAAAACAAACCCACATGAAAACATGACCAAAACAAAGCATGATTATTAAAACACACAACTCTGCAAAAAACCAATAAACCACAAAGCTCCCCAAAAAATTCACAAATAAGTAGAAATCTCATTAAACTAATAAACCAAAAAGTTTTAAAATAAATTCACACATACACACACACCCATAAGAAAAATAAGTTTCATTATTGCCCAAAAACACAAATTTCAGCTGAACTGATTACATATTTCAAACATGTGAAGTCTTAGAAATAGTTAATACATAACAAGTCTTAATTGTAGTTAATAAGACCAAAAGCAGTAAGTCTTCATTCCATAAGCATTAATATAAGAGTAGACAAATAGTTTTAAGCCTTCATTTCTTCTTCTTGTTATTTCAACCCTCAATACCAGTTGAGTTACTTCCATAAAGGACTGACTTACCTTCTTCAGTGTTACAATTTTTTTCCACCCTTAAGTAGTGTCATGAGTTTGTTGTACACCAGCTAGCAACCAGTTCCTGTTTGGTACGGTAACACCTGGCGAAGGCCCTCTAATATTGGAAGCAACACCTGGTGGAGGCCCTCTAATATTAACAGCAGCACCTGGTCGAGGTCCTCTAATATTGACAGCAACACCTCTGGCCCAGGTCTTGGTACTTGATGCTGAGAGAATTTTAATATCGTTAGTTACTTGGACATTTTTAAATAAAGGGTTAACAACAATTTAGACTCTTACATCTTTTAAGACATGAATTGGAAGTCTTGGAGCATTAACTGTCACAGAACCCCTCTCATTACTCCCAACCTACATGAGTTAGATTATCATACTCAATTTCACAATAAATATACATAGTAATTAAAGTCAACAAAATAATAACTAGCCCCTTACTGATTTTTGCAACGCATTATGGGGATTGGGCTTTCTCACTTACATCTAAATAACAAAAGTTAGAAACAGACCTAAAAAATCACACCTACCTACTAATGGAAAAATTAATTTAACTTACTAAGAGTTTTGCTCTTTTCTGCGGTGAGGTATTAGGTGTTGTTGTGACTCTAAAAACTCATCATTATTAGGTTTGTCAGCTCCACTTTAATAGGTTCATCCACAACTTCTTCCCTTGCATCTATCTCATTATGTGTTTGTTTCTTCTTATGAAACCTGGAGTTGTGCCCATACTACCAACACAATCTGCATCTGAGAGAGTCCTGAAATTTTTTCCCTGAGTTACCAGAACCAGTTGCAGGTTTATCTTTGTTTTTCTTCCTTAGCTTTTTTGGCCTACCGGGCATCTTATTAAACTTGGGAGGCATCAATGTGAGATTATGTTCCACTAGGGTATGATCCCTCATGTCTGCACTAGACATCGGTGTGAAGCCCCCAAAATAGGTCCATACAACCCATTTTGAGTCGTCAATAACATTCCACAAAATACAAATACGAATACGAATTTTCCCATTTACAACTAATAGGTGTTGTGCAAAATACGACAACACAATACAAATACATCTTAAATTCTCAATACACTTATTGCCACACTAATAATATTGTATTGAGATATTTTTATTGTCTCGGACCATCACTCCATTCCCCGGCTAGTCCCCGCTACACTCTCTTTTCCTGAGGAGAACAATGGAACAAAAAGGAAAAGGGTGAGCACAAATAGCCCAGTAGGAAATATCATGACTAAGATAATAAAGAATAAAATTATCTTTAGCCTTCAACCAAAATAAATCAGAGATTTAAAGATATTATAATTATTCAATAACAACTACAGCGGAACGAACAATCCATTAGAAGAGTCAAGTAGATTATAATATCTACCGTATATTCTATAAGTTAAAGGATCACCACCAATATTTTATCCCTGTAACACCAATCAACAGTTCCTGTTTATGAACATCCAAATCAACAATTTATATTCAACAGCCTATCTTTGCACTATGTGACAAAGATATTTATTTGTAACATCACCGGTCATGATCATGCCAAACGCCAGTTCATCTTTGCACTACGGCCAAAGAGAACTTTCACCATACACCTTTGTTTGTAACACTAAAAGTCATGATAATACCAATACACAGTTTGGTCAAAATCATGTCACGTCAGTTCATCTTTGCACTACGGGCCAAAGAGAACTATCACCACAATTTCGGGATGAGGATGATGACAATGATATAGAATGAATACAGTGAGATCAAGAATAAGAATAAATGTTTAATTTATCCGGTGTCGAAGGTTGACCAAATTGTGGAGTCAAATTCAAGAATGATATTCAAAAATAAAATTCACGATTCAACTATATCGTATCAAACGAAATAGAAAGATTCAGGTGAAAAGATATTAGATGAAGCACAAACTATTAAGGATATTCAACAAATTTTCAAGGATTTTCACCATTTAAAATAAGGTTTTGGAAACAAACAGAGATTTCTTATCATAAATGGAGAAATGTGAAAGAAAAGATATTCCTTAAAGAGTACAAAAGAAATGATACGTTATACGAGTATAACAGAATATATAAAACTGCAAATGAGTTTTCACCCGTCATGCGGTAATCCGCGTAGACAGATTATTTCCACAAAAGATTAATAAGTAATGAATACGAAGGGTTATTCACCAGGCATGCGTCAATCCGCACGGACAGGTTATACCTATAGATTAATAAGGAACAAATACAAAGGGATATTCACCAGGTACGACACTCCGTACATACAGGTTATTCCCACAGAATAATAAGGAATGAATACAGAAGGGTATTCACCAGGTACGACACTTCGTACATACAGGTTATTCCCACAGAGTAATAAGGAATGAATACAGGAGGGTATTCACCAGACATGCGTCAATCCGCACGGACAGGTTATCCCCACAAATTAATACGGAATGAATAACAACCTTTATGAGTATAATATCACTTACGAACAAGAAAGCAAATGATATTATATAAGAGTATAAAAGAAATGATATCCCCTACCTTCGTTAATAAGTGATTGAATGTTGCTTTTTATGAAGTTTACTAACTTGGACAATACTAGTATTCTCACAAATACTCACAATAGCCTAGCACACTAAGAGAACTCAAGAAATTTAGAGAGAGAGGAAGTATATGCAAGGAATGTGTGAAGAATTCTTAAGATAATCTCCCCTATTTATAGGAAAACTAAGTCTCATTAATTGCACAAAAAGGGCTCGACTTATTACACTTTAGTACCTTCATCTTTGCCTCTATTTTTAATATAATCCCTCAAGTATTATCAATCTTGCATAACATCCCCTAATAGTACCCACATGTGAACCAATAGTTCCATCATGTGAACCAATAGTTCATATCATGTGAATTTCAAATTTTCAATTAGGTACCCCTAAGTTAGGCTCCACTTTTAATCCGTCAATAATGCTAAAATATCATAACAAATAATATGAGTTACAGTGCCATGATAAATAATAAAAAGTACCATGTGGATGCTATTGTAATTATTGAATCAAAATACTGTGTAATTGCTACTTTATCAATTATTGAATCAATAATTTAAAATACTGTGCAATACCGTGTGCCTGTGAAATACCGCGTACTACTGTAGAATAACGCGTTTTACTGTTTTTTTTATTACCGGGTATTTCAACAGTTGCCGGTGATAATACTGTTTACAAAACACTGTCGTTTTCAGTATCTGACAATGAGGCCCACTATCGTTGACAATATTTCCATTGTGGGGCCCACTAATATTTTGTTATTTCGGCGCCGTACGTACTTTACCGGATATAATATTCTCCGACAGAATGAATATTATCCGACAGGAGGAATATTCCCCGACATACAGGTTTGACTTTTTTTTGTATAAATGAATAGTATATTCGTATGAATAGTACTTTCGTATTTATACCGTATAATTTTTGTATCCAGCTCATATAAACGTTATGATGTAATTCAAAGATCGAAGAAAGTGTAAAAGCATTTTTAGCGTGAATAGTCGCCCGTGAATAGTGATCACGTGAATAGTGATTGCGTGAATAGTGATCGCGTGAATAGTGATTTAGCATTATTACTAGACTTCTCAATTTTTCACATTTCACTAGTAAAATTATCATTATCGATTTAACACCTTTCTGTTTAAAATAATAATGAGAAGAAAAATAAATTCTCTTTGTTAAAATTATCGGGGTCTTACAATAGGTGCTATACAAGGCTCATAAATCTTCTTGTAAGTAGTTATCTTGTCATTCACAAAATCTGTAGGATCTAGGTCTTTGAAAAACATACATGAGATGGCATGATTACAAGGTATGTCTGTCATGTCCCATTTTCTGCAGCTACAACCCTTTGCCCGTATATCAACTGTATATTAGTCCCTATAAATTTTCCTTACTTGAAATAGGTGGTCTTTGTAGGGGTAGTAATGCAATTTCCTGCATATTTCTTAGCTCTTTCTAGCTTCTCCAGTGTATTGGGACAAAGGTCCCCAAACCATTTTTGGCATAGTGTCCTGTTAATATTTAACCTCTTCATTAATAAATCTCTTATATACTCAAAATTGGCTTTTCTCTAGCCCTCTTGATCATGTTCTTAAAACTTTCACCTAAGTTATTTGTCAAGATATCACACTAGCTAAAGTGTGATCTTGACCATTGGTGGGTAGGTTTATCTTATAGCCAGTTCACAGCCTTGGGACTCTTTTTCTTTAGTGTTTCTATGTTGTCCTTAAACTTCTTAGGATGTAGCGCTTTTGCACAATCTCGCAACAACTCTCTTAATCTCATTCCTCTATGCCCTACGTTTGTAAAATTTTGATGCAAATGCTGAAAGCAAAACCTATTCTATGAGTTAGGGACTAATTCTTCAAATGCCTTAATCAACCCTTTTTATTTATCAAATACAAATGTCCAACCATAGTTATTCACAATTCTCACATAATCTTTGATTAATTCTAAAAACCACAACCAACTGTCATATGTTTTTCCTTCTACCACTACATAAGCTATTGGATACATAAATCAATACCACAACTGTTAACAAGATACCTCCATTTGTGCTTTTCAAGAATGTTCTATCAACACCAACTATAGGCATGCAGTACTTAAATCTTTCCTTCAGCCCACCCAAGCATAGATAAATCCTCCTGAATAGAGGTTTCCCATCAAGTAGGTACCAGACTCAGTTTTTAGCTTAACAATGCCCTTAGGATTCAATCTTTTTAACTCATCGACATATTTTCACAAGTTATTATATTACTCCACATGTTTGCCCTCAATTATCTTCATAGCCTTGGCCTTAGCCCTGTATGCTTGGAACTCAGATATTTGAATGGTGTGATCGATCATTCCATACTGTCTCCACAAAAGTGGATGCATGCATCTTTGGATGTTTTCTAAACTTATTCAAGTATTGTTCAGCTAACCACGCAAATGTCACTTGTTTAATTTTGTGGATCCTATGGCAAGTGTGTGAGATTTATCTTTTTAATTTGCAAGGTGTTCTCTTTTAGTAATTTTCCATCATATATTTTTCATGGACATGGGGGAGTGCATATGAACCCCACTATATTGCTCATTCTTGTATACCTTAAATGCTTTCCCATGTTTCACTAAGTGTGCTAGCACTGCTTTTTTGAAAACTTTGTTATCCTTAAATAACATCCCCTCCTCAAACTTAGGATCATCTATCGTTGTCTCAAGATTAAAAACATGTCATTTAGGCTCATCTTGATCATCATTTATCTACATACTTAGTATGTCCTCAGTAGGTATTCTTCTACAAAATCATATTCCAATTCACTACCACCAGCTTTTCCCTTCCCTTTGTCAATAACATTTTTCTTTCCCTTCCCCTTGTCATTTCTACCTACTCTATCACACTCAATATCATTATCAACATTGTCTTCATAGCCTATATCATCCTCCTCATAAGCACTACATCAAATGTAGTCACATATGTAGAGTCCTCACTATCAGTGTCAGTACACTCAACAGCACTACTCCCATCATGTTCACTCTCATAATGTTCTTTTTCCTTCCCTTTGTTAGTATCACAACCACTGCTCCAAACCTTTTCCTTCCCTTTATCAAAAACACCAGCATTGCTCCCAACTTGGTCTTTACCTGGCTCTGCATTACCTGCCTCTTCACTAGCCATACACACTTCTACTTCTTTTGATTTATGAATAGAAAACTTAATGAGCCATAGATCTTTTATAGTATCAAGGCATCTATAACTCTTCTCAGCCACAAAGTGGTAAAATGATAAATCTTCAGCAAAACCTAATTCCATTGTCATATTTCTCAGTTGCCTTATACTCAATTGTTTTAACTCGACATAATCAAAATACTTAATTGACACCCCTCCCCCCACATACCCTTTGTCTTCAAACTTTTCACCATACACCATTTTAGTAGAAAAATAGGAGTATTTAGATCATTTGCACACAAAATTAGGGAAACCATTTATAAAAAAAAACTAGACCTATAGACAAAGAACTTATTTTACTATTCTCAATTGCCACTTATGTAAACCATAAAAGACACAAATGGGACCACCATATATTGTCGGCCAAATTGAGCATGCAAGAATTTTAACAACTTATTCATACAAATAAGCATCTTGAACCATCTATATATACTGTTTCTACAGTATTTAATATAAGAATAGAGAATATACCTGGATATAAAGGCATGTCAAAACCATCAAAATCATACAACCTCAGTACCCAAACCATTTTGTGTTGTAGTCCGGCTGGTCAATGTGGATTCAAACTCGATTTTTACCCTCTTGATCGCATGAATCGAAACCAAATCCTTTGCTCACTCCCTTCAAAGCCCTAGAAGTTGAACAATCTCTTGAGCAACTGATGAAGTGATCGGTTATATGAATATTTTGACCCTTTATTTTGTTAATCTAGTATTTAACATATATTTCTACAACTTAATTATCAATCAATTATGGTATTTATATGGTCAACTATATTTAAATATTAAATTAGGACACGTGACTATTTTTTGACAAAAAAATTGATTGGAAATCTGAATAGGATCCGTCGTGATTATTTAACGATACTTTGAGTAGCGGGATGAGAGTTTTTAAATTTTGAGGTACGAAATGCAAAATAGGACATACTTGGAGGTTATGCAATTAACCCTTAATATTACCTTATTCTTTTGTTGAGCTTGCAGCCCCTACTAAACAAATCAACTCAAAGTCAAAGTGAAAGTGATGTAAAGATAGATATATTCAACAATTTATTCAAACGTTTAATGCAGGGGCGTACGTAGGCGGGGTGCAAATTTGTAATGACTAACTAGTAAAAGGTAGTATGATAAAGTGACCACCTTTAAGAGAAGAAATATTTGTAATTAATTTGTAGAAAATTGGAGTCTCAAGTTACATACTTAATTACAATTTGTACGAAATTTAATTCAAAAAATTAAGTATGTCCTATTTTCAATTCAATCAAAATTATAAAATGTAATTATGTCGATTTTAAGTATGTCCTATTTTCAATTCAATAAAAATTATAAATTGTAATTATGTTGATTCTTCTTTTCTATGATATTCAGTTTTTCTCAAATTCTATGATATGTTTTTTTTTAAATTAATTTTTTCTAAATTTTTTAAAAAATTCTTCTTTTAATTCTGCCTGCATATTGTCTTAAATTGATTTTATTTACTGATTTACATGTAAAATATGTTATGCATAATTGATATGGAATTGAACATATTTATCGATAATTTAACGTATATAATATATATATATATATATATATATATATATTACATATGGAGTATATATTTTTAGGAGTAGGGCTCTTTTTTCTTTTTCTTTTCTTTTTCTAATTATAATTGATTGTATTTCTTGTATTTACGTTTGCTTCTTTAATTTTTTTAATAGGATGTAAAAAAATATTCATAGTGATTTTATGAATCTCTGGACTAGTGAACGTACTCAATTCGATTCTACTTAAGAGTCAATAAATAAGTCGATTGTAAAAAAATTTCAAGAAATTAGACCTTGAAAAATAATTTTATAATGATTAATATATTTTTAATGAACTCTATATTTGGTACTGAATTATGTTAACTATTATTTTATTTATTTATTAATTTTTTATAATTATTTTTAGTTATAGAGAATGACCAACCTTAATAAAAATTGTGGTTTAATTTGAATATCTATTATTCTAATCTTTTCATGCAGAAGGTTGTTATTGTTGTACTATTCAAATAACATTAATTAATTTTACCACAATGACTTATATATAGTTATTGGTGTTAAGAGATCCAGGTTTTCCAACTGGAAAAAGGACTTTCCTATACATTTTTGACACGTGTACAATAATTATTTTTTTAACCAATAGTCCATAACATGTGGGGGTCAGTTTGTATTAATTATGTATATTTATTACACGTGTCGAAAATGTATGAAAATGTCCTAGGAAGACCTGAATCTCTTAATAAAAATTCTATAAATAGAGGGCTCAAGTTTGCTTAAGAGCACAACCAAGAAACTACTTTTGTAGTAAATTAAAAGATGGAAAGAGTAGCAAAGGGGTCCAAAATGGATTCTCTCATTGTCACTCTTGTAGTGCTATTAGTGTCCCTCAACTTGCCACTAGAAACCATTGCTACCCACTCTTACTCCTCTCCTCCGCCATCTCATCCTCCATACCATTACAAATCTCCACCGCCTCCACCACCTCCAGTGCACTCTCCAACACCACCTTATCATTACAAGTCACCACCACCGCCACCACCGGTGCACTCCCCACCACCACCTTACCACTACAAGTCACCTCCTCCGCCACCTCCGGTGCACTCCCCACCACCTCCTTACCACTACAAGTCTCCACCACCGCCACCTCCGGTGCACTCCCCACCACCTCCTTACCACTACAAGTCTCCACCACCACCTCCTCCAGTGCACTCCCCACCTCCTCCTTACCACTACAAGTCTCCACCACCACCTCCCCCAGTGTACTCCCCACCACCACCTTACCACTATAAATCACCCCCACCACCTCCCCCAGTGCACTCCCCACCTCCTTACCACTACAACTCACCACCACCACCACCTCCGGTGCACTCCCATCCCCCTCCTTACCATTACAAGTCACCACCACCACCTCCACCAGTGCACTCCCCACCACCACCTTACCACTACAAGTCACCACCACCACCTCCCCCAGTGCACTCCCCACCTCCTCCTTACCACTACAAATCACCACCACCACCTCCCGCAGTGCACTCTCATCCACCACATTACCACTATAAATCACCACCACCACCAGTCCACAAGCACAAGTCCCCACCACCACCAATCCACAAGCACAAGTCCCCACCACCACCAACACCAATTTACAAATACAAGTCTCCGCCACCACCAACACCAGTTTACAAGTACAAGTCACCACCACCTCCAAAGAAGTTCAAGTCACCACCACCACCCAAGCATTATTACTACACCTCACCTCCTCCTCCTCATCACTACTAAGGAACTACTTGGCCCTATCTCAGGTAATTAATCAATCTTAAATAAACTTTGAAGAGTTTTCAAAATCACATTTAACACTCTCTTTTTTCATAGTTCAATTTTGATGTCACATTTATCTGAATAAAAATTACATACAGAGTAATACATTGAATGAGACAGAAGATTTGAATTCATTTTTTCAATACCTGTCTAGATAATTTGCTCGGAACTTCTTTAGCAACTGTTTTATATACGATAGTAGTAAACTCATTCTTGCAGAAAAGGAGAACTGCCAACAGAAGAAATTGAAGAGGATCATGAAGAAAAAGAATACTAGCAAGCAGGATGCATGCCTCCAGTACTTTTATGTTTAGTTTGTATGTAAACCAGTAATCCCAATAATAGTTTGTGGGAAGGTTCTGATCTCTAGATATAGAGATTGTTTATGTAAAAAATAAAAATAAAAAATCAATAAAGTTCTGTTATGAGAAATTTCCTTCTCTTTTTTTTTTTGGTTTATTTCGTACGTACTCACAATGAGGAATTTAAAAAAGTTTTGTATTTACAATTAAATATTGTAAATATCTAACTTAAGAAATCAATAACATGGTTTAAAATTATTTTGAATAGTATATACAAAGAGAGGAACCCTACATCAAGACAGCACATAACTTTTAAAATTACTATAAATTTTGTGTAATTATTTAAACATTGGTGAGCTGTAGAGATCGAGCTGTGCACCTCGACCGTGGAGGCGTGGACGACCTTAGTTGACCGAACTGCACGCATCGGCTGACATAGGTCAAGATGGTCCAAGAGGTGTTTTGGTATGACATTTTGTTTGTGACATCTAACATGTTTAAAGTTATCGTGTATGACATTTTGTTTGTGACATCTAATATGTTTAAAGTTACCGGGTATGACATTTTGTCTGTGACATCTAACATGTTTAAAGTTATCGGACACATAATATTTTAAACCGAAGTTCTTGATAATATTTACAAAATTCAGTTTTTTTTTCTTCTTAATTTTGTCTATTTAGGGTTGTTGGATTTTTAGCCCTATAATCAATGTTGTTAAGAGTACATAAAATCTAAACTCGATCATACAAGAAACAGAACTTTTATGAGGTTATAAAAGAATACCCTTACAATCTATTTACGTCCATGGTAGAATTAATTTAAACCCTACACTTATCTATAAAGAAATGAGAGGGTACAATTAGAGCTTGTAAATGAGAGGGTACAATTAGAGCTTGTACTGTTAGAGTCTGTATGTGGTCTTACATCAAATAACTTGATAAATTATGTTTAGTATATAATGAATTGGATCAACTCTTATTATTATCAATTGATTTTGAGATAGAGAGTTTGATATTTTTATATATACTTACTTATTTATAAATCTAACATAATATCAGAGTAGACTATCCTTCAGCTTAATTAAACACTTCTTCATGACCTTCATTCTAACCCACTTGCAATACATTTTTTATGGGTCAAAATTACCCATTTATTAAAGGGTCCTTTACAGAAATATACAATAATTAGTAAAATATTACAAGAATAGTGCACTAACAAAATAATTACAAAAAGAATAGTGCACTAACAAAATAATTACAAAAAAAGTACAACAAGATAAACTCATTAAATCATTTAGTTTCCTAAAAATAAAAAATTCCTTAAATCAAGGACAAGTAACTGTCATAATTAATAATAATTCAAATTCAAATATTTTTCAAAATTCAAATTTCAAAAAGCTAACCATCACCGACTGTGACTCCATATTTTCCGACGTGACTCCATATTGTCTGCCCAACCATCGCCTACCATCGCCATATTTTCCGGTCAAGCATCACCGACCAAAAACTCTATATTTTCCGGCCAAAATCAACAACACAAGGCTGCTATGTTTCACAATAGCTCCAACAAACAACAGCAACAAACATAACATGTCTGAGCAACAAACATTATAGGTTGGATTCTGCTGTCCGACGAAATTTGGTTACCCACAAAAACTAAAATGGTTACCTTTATATGAAGGTTTGGCTACCAACTGCACTGAAATTTCTCTTCTTCTCTTTTTGATTTATGGACTAAATCAACCTTCGTCACCCCTTGTCCGGGCTTCACCTACTACCTCCAAGGTGTCACAGGCAACAATGGTCGCATCTACAAACTCGTTATCTCTCTAATGTCGCTCTAAGAGGATGCAGATTTGGTTACTACCAACTGCACTATGAAAAAACTGCAGGTGTATAGGTCGATTGGTTACTTTGGCATGAAGGTTTGGTTACCAACTGCACTATGAAAAAACTGCAGGTGTAGACGTGGATTGGTTACCTTGGTATGACTATTTGGTTACCTTGGCATGAAGGTTTGGTTACCAACTGCATTATGAAAAACTGCAAGTGTGGGTGTGTATTGGTTAACTTTGTATGAAAATTTGGTTACCTTAGTATGAATGTTTGGTTACCTTGGTATGTAGGTTTGGTTACCAACTGCACTATGAAAAAACTGCAGGTGTGGAAGTAGATTGGTTACTTTGGTATGAATGTTTGGCTACCTTGGTATGAATGTTTGGTTACCAACTGTACTATGAAAAAACTGGTCAACGGAACGAGGTGCATAGAAGGGTATGAGGCGTGGGGGTTGGGGTGCACGGAACAGTAAGTTTGAGGCTTAAAAAATACGACCAAACGCACTTTCCAGATGCACCAAAACAAACATCGGTAGAGTACATTTTCTATCTTCTTTCTTTTTCTAATTTTTTGGGTTGCTTATTGGGGGCATTATAAGGAAAGGGAAAGTTGTAAGTAAAGAGTGTTTAGGGACAAAGACATCATCAGGCACAAAGACATCATCATTTAGTGGTTAGGGAGCTAGGAGAATAGATTGATTTGAAAATTGGGCCGGGTGACGATGACCCTTCATTTGCGCACACCCCACTTATTGGTGTTGTTCCACCACGGGAATCTTCCGCAGATGAGCATGATGAGAGCAAGCAGATGTTATTGGTGTCTCATGTTCCCAGCGATGATCAGGATTTATCTAGGAGCCAACCCATGAAAAGAAAAAAGAAGGTTGTGAAAAGATGGAGAGAGGAATGGGCTGATAGATATAAGTGGGCAGAGAGCAGGTTGTTGAACTTTGGAATATTACAGGAGAGAGAAAAAATATCAGAGATAGGAAGAAGGAGAAGGAGAAGGGTATGAGGCGTTGGGGTAGAAGGGAGGAGAGAGAAAGTGATGAATTGTAACCTATTAAAACACTCAATTAAATTAAAGGATAAGAATGTACTAATTTTGTAAATAAAAAATTGCATACATTAATTGTGTAAATATTTAATGAGTGCACTATTCTTGTAATTATTTTTAAAAATGTAATAGAAAATGTAATTGTTCCTTTATTAAATAGTAGCCATTTTTCAGTTGGGCCAAAAAGTTGCCCGTGATTTACTAGTTTTTCAAGGCTATAGTGTCATTTTTTCTCTGGGTTTGCTTTATTTTGTGTGGGTCTCATATTCATGAGGTACACATGTAACTTTCGATATATTGGGTTACACATGAGGGAGAGTGAGAGTATATATGTTGTCCCACATTGAATACCTTGACATAGTATGTCTAGTATATAATGAGTTAGATTAACTCTTTGCATTGCCAATTGATTTCTAGTTAGAGAGTTTGAACAAGGATTTTGTTTTAACACATATAATTATGAACTTCATTAACCACACTACATTTAAAAAATATATACTTTTATATAGTTTATAATATTTATCATTGTAATTTTGAATTTAAAAATGTCTTAAATGAATTTTAAAAAATCAATACTGAAACGGATGGAGCATAATACACCAGCATACTTGGCTTATAAATGGGGTTAAAATAAAGTAATATATCTGAGTAAGATACAAATATGATACAAATATGACCCCTGAACTTTAAGTGTTTTGGATATTGAGTCCTGAACTTTAGGTGTTTTGAATATTAAGTCTTTTTCTGTTAGTGAATGCGAAACCAGCTCATTTCTATTCAGAAATTTAGATATTGAATTCTAAAATGCCACATATGTGTTAACTTGCACACCTGACAATAACGTGGCGCTTAACCCTTTTTTTGCCAAAATTCTATTATTTTTTAAGAGTTTCGATCCCAAAACCTCACCTTACACCAATGATATAAGACCATCAGAGCAACATGGACCAACAATTAAAATATTCCCCTCTCCCCCTCCACCCCCCTCCCCTAAAAAAATAAAATATTTTAACACTTAATCAACATTAAAAACAAAAAATTAAAAAGGGCAGTTAATCAATCAACTTAAACATAAAATGAAAAATATTGTCAATTAATCAATTAACCTGAAAAACTATCAAAATACAGTTAATCAATCAACTTAAACATAAAATGAAAAATATTGTCAATTAATCAATCAACCTGAAAAATTATCAAAATAAATCTATAATATATATATATATATATATATATGTATACATATCAAAAATTATGTGCAATTAAATATACAAAAGGGCAATTAATTAATAAGAAAACAGCATTACTTAAAATAAAGTAAAACAACAATTTAAACAACACCAATTAAAAAAAAATAGATCGAATATCTGACAAAAGGAGAACCCATCTTCTTCTTCATCTTCCATTTTCTTCACCTCTCTCCCCTCCTTCCTTAACTTTCTCTCTCCTCCTTCAATAATGGTGGCACCACTTTAAAATCCTCCACTCCCAAGCCTTCTTCCATCTCCTTAATGAGCCCAAGCTTCTTTCAGTCTTCATTTCTCTACCCCTTCCTTAAATTGTCGGTCACCACCATAAGGCTCTTCCTCACCACTGTGTATACCCGTTATGAGACAAAATCAAAGAAATCAAAACCCATCATTCTTAAGATTGTGAAGGAAATCATAAAAACCATAATGAAGAAGAAGAAAAGGAGATTTGGATCTGGGAATTGATATGCCCCTTCCATAAACCCATCATTCAATTGATGTTCTCAGTTGAAGAATTTTGAGCTTGTTCTTAATATGATGATGGTGTTACATGGCAATTTAGAGTAAGTGAAAGGATTGAATTGAGTTTTTGTGACAAGGTATATGTTTGTCTTTTACTATTTTGCCGGGAGAATCAATTGATTTAGTATATAATTTATTTGTTGTTTAATTTAAACAATTAAGCTTGTGGTGTTTTGATCTCATGGCCAACATCTTTAGAGCCTTATTACGCAGACAGGAAAAAAGTAACAGCAAATTGGACATTTTCAATTTCCATTGCTTAGAAATTAAATATTTTAAATTGGGCTTATACCACTATTTTTTTGAAATATATCTAAATTACATCTAATTTTTTATATTTTTTTCTAATTTTTTTTAAATCCATAGTATAAATATATTTGAACTCAACCCCCAAAAAAAAAGCAAAGGAAATTGAAAATGTCCAATTTTTGGGCCGATTTTTTCATGTCTCCCTAGACTTATTCACATCTTTAATGTTAAGTTTTGAGATCAATACTTTGGAACAATAATATTTATGTCACGTGTGCCACATAGGCGAGGCAATTACGTTTTATTATGTTGATTAGAAAGAAACTCTTATCACTTTTTGATCATGTTTGACGAAATTTTCCAGACTCCACAACTTCAAGTACCAGCAAAGCCTCACAAGCTCACCGCTGGAGGAGCGTTCTCAAGCTAATAACCTCTTAAAATACAATATTGAGTTCTAGTTTGGCGAGTATAGAGTGCTAATTTAATTAAAAAAATTATTTATTAAATTACTTTTGAAAAAGGCCGATAATAATATCCAAACAATATTTATAAAATTAGATCTAAATATACATTTAATAACACTTTTGTACTTATTTGAACAATATTTTAAATTTTTAATAATATTTATTACTCTAATAATATAATTATTGTTGTGGTATTACTGATGACTTTTAAAAAGTCACCAAATACTAAAACTTTTCTAAATTTTATTTTATTTTTTTATTTTTTTTAACAAGAATCGCTCCGCGAAAAATGGGCTCTCAAACTATCTTTGTCAAATGATAAACAATAATTCTAGGGCAACATTTTTTTGTGGACATTCTAGCGACTTTTTTTTTTTTTTTTTTTTGGTTTTTTTTTTTTGGCTATGACTTCAAAATAATTTATATGATTTATTAGTACAAAAATTTTAAAAAAAAAAACAGTGATTTAGGTGTGATTTGGATACATATACAAAACAGTGTTGTACAGTCTTTACAACACTGTTTTGTATATGTATCCAAATCACACCTAAATCACTGTTTTTTTTTTAAATTTTTTTACCAATAAATCATATAAATTATTTTGAAGTCATAGCCAAAAAAAAAATCAAAAAAAAAAAAAAAAAAAAGTCGCTAGAATGTCGCTAAGGGAAATGTCGCCCCAGAAAACTCAATGATAAATAAAATATAAAAATACGTGGGTTTGTTAATTAAATATAGCATAGAACCAGTATAGGATTTGGTAAAGTGGGTTCCACTTCCACCAAACAAAAGTCGAGTCAACCATTTGGAGTGAGAGCTAGAGATTAGAGAGTTTCTTTCAAGATTTAAAACTAATAGACTCATTTAAATTATAATTGCGTTAATAATGAGATCAATAAAAATTATAAAAATTTTATTTATTATACATTTAAAAAAAATTTATCAATAAAATTTATTTACGTAATTAACAATTAAAAAAAATCAACAAATATATATTTATAATATATATCATTTTCCAAACTAATATACCCTTACTTAAAAATGAATGAATATACATTATCCAATGATTGGTTGTTTGAATATTCTACTTCTAGAAATTTCAACTTCACCGAATCGTATATACGAATGTTCTCAAACATACAAACGCATATACTCTAAAATGATTGTAAAACTCAATCCTCTTATTTATTATTTTTTTCTGAACAATTTTTTTGTTTTTTTGAAATGACTAATATACATGGCTTGGAAAAATTAGTCCGCAGTGTCCTATGTAACATTTAATTTTGGTAGTCACATTTACAAACGGAGGCATTATTGTTTACTGACTTTTAATAAAAAAAAAATCTAGAAAGAATAATTTTAATCCCAAATTAGTTGGTGCAATATATTGTCCTAAATTCAATATTTGGGATTAAGCATACCAATTAAAATACTTGTAATAAAATGAGTGGCTGATTAAGGATAAGTGGAATTAACATTAATAAATTTGTGTTGAATTTAATCTTAAAGTTAGAGGAAAAGTATAATTAGGAATGCTGTCTTCTTCATGAATGTTGAAAATTAAATAGGCGTATTTAATTGACACGACAATTTCTAACGTATGGACTTGCCATTATCGAAGTTGTCCATGATGAATATGGGAAGAGGGATAAAGATTTCTATAGAAAATTTGTTAAATTAAAGATACAATAACAAGAGAAAGTTGGGCTCAGCATTATGTTTTAGTCGTAGGAACGTTGTTCGAAAATATTGTGTTATTTTATATTATTTTTTTTATTTTTAAAATTATAGATATATTCTTCTTGTTCGTCTTAAATACTCCCTCCGTTCCAAATTAATTGTTTAATTTTGACTTTTTTAAGTCAAATTGACTATTTTTAGAATTAATAATTAAGCATATATAAGTATATTTCTAAAATTATAAAAATTGTGGTTAGTAATAAATTGTATATATTTTCTTTTGGTTATAATCTCTTCACCTATATTTTAGCAAAAATAGTAAAAAGTTTAATTTTAAAAATAGTCGATTTGACTTTAAAAAGTCAAAACTGAGCAATTAATTTGGGACGGGGGAGTATATATTTTTAGTTTCAAACTATGAATTTATATGAAATTCTTAACATGTCATTATTTTAATTTTTAGTTGATTGGGTCATACTCTCACTATTACATTTCACATTTCTAACTAATATTAGAGATAAATTTAAAAAATAATTTTTTTTAAAATTTATCGTTTTACAAATATATTTATAATTTTAAAACAAAGTGAATATTATTGATTAAAACAAATGGGATACTTATTTTTGTGTGTCTACTAGATTATATAAGTAAGCCTACCGAAAAGTAAAAGACTCTTTTTGCTTCATATAAAAAAAATATTTATAAACTTTTAAATAAATTTTTATTAATAAAAATAATGAATTATTAGATTCATGGTGTTGATGATAATAAAATTAGAATGACAAATTAAAGACTATTATGTTGCAATTTCTAAATTTGAGATCAACTTCAATCTTGTCAATGAAATATAAATAAGTAAAAGCACTGCAAACGGTTAAAACCTTGTGGCCAGTGGGTAATAAAAAATAAAAAAGCTTGAAGGATAAAATTGGAGGTCAAAACTACGTATCTGGCTTAAGCTCCTGTAAAATTAGGACTATTTGAATCTGCCTCAACAAGCTGCTGTAAAAATTAGGACTATTTGAAAATTTTTTATGGTACGTCCGGAAGTCAAAACCATGCAAAAATAAACATAAAAATAAAAATAAAAACAAACTATTTCATACTTACCTCTTAAAATTAAGAAGTTTGTTTAGTAGTGGTGGTCCTTGTGGATTGGTAATAAATTATTATTACAAAATTAAAAATATTGTGTCATTTGGTACTTCTATCAATAAAAAGAAGACCTCTTGTTCGATTTTTTTAAATTTATAAAAAAAATTAATTTTTAATAAAAAAAAATTGTGTGTGAAATAAGGGAATATGACCATATAAAATTATAAAGGATATATAATGCGCATACACAGAGATGAAACTAATGCCAGAAATGATAGATAGTTCGATATCTATTTTTCTAGTTTTTCCTTTTGTTTTATTTTTTCCTAAATATACAGATGCACACATTTAAAAAAATTCGATTATATAAACAATTAGAAGACTTCTCTGTTAATCAGATTATTGCATATCTATGTAACTGGTCAAATAACAGTACATTTGGGAGATATATTATTTATTAATTGTATAACCAATAGATATTTATAACGTGAAGGTATTGACCTCCAGTTTGAAGGTTATTCATTTACTAATATAATCACTAAAGTTGTTACTTATTATGTGAAATTTATTCCTTCCTCGTTGTGTATATACATTTAATATTAGTGGAGAGAACTCAAATAAGTCAAGGAGACAACTAGCTAATACGCAATTTGTTATTTTGTAGTGATGTATCTGGACATTTATACGAGTAGATTCATAGTATGTTAACTTATACACTACAATTTAAGGTGGAGAACATGCATGCTGTAAATTATGAATCAAAATCAGAATCATGCATATGGTTATATACCCTCGGTTGTAAGTATATTTATAATTACAATACATTATTAATTTTTTAAATTTTGATTAAATGACTAGATATTTTTACTCTCTGTAATTTAATTTGGGGACGTCCCTAAGTTAAACAGCAAATTAAAATTAAATATTTTATTTTTCTGCAATTTAATTATGTAAACGATAGTTTAATTAATTTGAGGACGTCTATCAAATTAAAGTAGGGATTGTAAAAATATGTGATCATTCAATTAAACTTTCAATAGTGAGATATGTGTTGTAAAATTATATCTATCTTTATATATATACATACTTTTATTCATGATATCGTAACTGTTCTATGGGAAACCTGCCATGCAAATTATAGTCGTATGTACAGCATTTCCATATATACATTAACGTTTTTGTCCTTTTATGCGTACTCAATTTGACACCTTGGTTTATCTTTCTGTGGAACGTACCACCAAGTTGAGTGTTATATAATGATTTTTTTTGACTTGGAAGTATATTCTTCTAGTCAATAAAACTAAGTCTAAATGCAATAAGTTTAATTTGTTTTATAGCACATATATCTCAAATAAGGACATTGTGAGTTTGACAGAACCCAATGACTTATAGCGTAAGAGATTCAACTAATATTGAGATTAATTTGTACAAGACATTTCCAGGCAATAAAATAAAATATTAACTGCAATTTGTCAACTAAAGTAGGTGGAGACAATGACATGATTTGGTGAAGTGGGTTCCATGGCCACTAATTTCATGCACCAAAGTCGAGTCCTTGATCGCATTTAATTAGTGAGGGTCATTTGGATTTTGGAGTGATACCAACACTTTCAATATTACATACTACATTATTTCCTTCTTTTTTTTAAACAGCCAAATGATTAAAAATTATTAAAATTGTAATTTGTTATAGACATTGAAAAGATCACATTTGTAAACGCAATATAATGATAATTTTCTACACCAACTCACATATTTCAAATCTAAAAAAATAATCAATCGTAATAACTAATGGACACTACAAGTCCACAAATATATACTATTAAAAATTTTATATTTTTCAAATGGTAAATATTAAAATAAAATACAATGGGTTTTGATTGTGTGTATTGCGTTTTGAGATGGACATGCACAAGCAGACTGTCCAGGCTGGTCCGATTTGAGTCTGTCATACTTTTATCGTTGATCAAGTCAAACCTAGGCTTTAATTCAAAGAGGTCAATGAATGGTTGTTTGAATAGTCTACTTGTAAAAAGTAGATATGACAATTTGACATGTTCTTAAGATGATCCCTATACTCTGCTTCGAATGGGACAATAATTTAATTTTACTTTGTTCTATTATTTTTTGACTAAATGTAAAAGTATATTATATTCTTCAACCAAGAAAAATAAGAGTAAATGCAATAGTTAGGTTTAATTTGTTTTATAGCACAGATATCTCAAATAAGGACACAGTGAGTTTGATACAGAACCCGATGACTCAAAGCGTAAGAGATTCTTAACCAATCCGTTGATTTAGTGGTAAATGGGTCCTTTCTCTCATTTAAAATTTGGATTCAATTTTCACCTTTAACCAATCCGTTGATTTAATGGTAAATAGGTAATTTATCTTATTTAAAGTATAGATTCGATTTTTACTCATAATTAACAGATGGTAAATAGGTAATTTATCCGTTGATTATGTGTTATTAATTGTTGTAGATATTTTACCAGCTCCCATTTATTGAACCACAAAAAAAATAGAGTTTCTTAGAATTTATTATTATTATTACTAGGAAATAAAATCAAAGATTAAGTGCAATTTGTTAACTAAAGTAAGTGGAGACAATGACAAGAGTTGGTGAAGTAGGTTCCACGGCTATCAATTTCATCACGCACCAATGTCGAGTCTTTGTACGCATTTAATGATTGAGGGTCATTTGGATTTTGGAGTGATACCGTGTAAGGATATGTGAGGACAGAATCTTGCCTAACGCACCAATGTCGAGTCTTTGTTCGCAATTAATGATTGAGGGTCATTTGGATTTTGGAGTGATACCGTGTAAGGATATGTGAGGATAGAACTTTGTCTAGCTCAGTTATGGAGCTTAATTTCAAATAGAAATGAAGATTTAAGTGAGAAAAACTGAGACAGAGAGAAGACGAGGGAGAGTTTGAGAAAGAGTTAGAGAGAGTAGAGAGAAACAAAAATTGTAATTCACATTTTACATGCCCATTCATACAATCTGTTACAGGTATTTATCAGAATATTCACTTGAAATGAAAATGACAACTCTATCTCTTCAATTATAACTGACTCTACGTTTACATTCACTCTACGATCGATCAATTCTACGATCAATCAATTCTACTTTATGACTGTATTAATGGACTGGGACTGACTCTATAATTTATACTAACTACTCTACGACTTAATTAATAACTAACTCATATTCCTTACAATCATCCACTCTTCAAACCAACCTTGTCCTCAAGGTTGAAACTGGGAAAATCTCTTATGGAGTTGCTCCCAGTCCTCCCATATAGCTTCAGAAGGTAAAGTGTTGAACCATTGGACGAGTACCTCGACTGATGCAGTATTGTGCTTCTTAACCATTTTCCTGTCTAATACAGCCATTAGTTCCACCAAGAATTGGCCATGCTCATCAAGATGAGGTAAAGTTGTAGAACTAGGAGAATGAAGTCCAATCTTCTTCTTAAGAAGTGACACATGAAATACAAGATGAACTTTGGCATTCACAGGAAGCTTGAGTCTATAAGCAATAGTACCAATTTTCTCCTCTATAGGAAAAGGCCCAAAGTATTTAAGAGCTAACTTCCCAAATTTGGTATGTGACAATGTAACCTGTTTATAAGACTTGATTCTTAAATATACCATATCAACCACCATAAAAGATCTCTCACTTCTAACCTTGTCAGCATATTGTTTCATCCTGGATTGAGTTGCTGTCAAATTTTGCTTAAGTAACTATATTAATTGAGTTTTGTCTTGACAAAAAGATCTAGTAGTAAGGTCATGAATTTGGCCATATTAGTAAAAATTGATATATATGGCTTATATCCATACAATGCTTCAAATGGTGTGGCATTCAATCCACTGTGGTAATGTGTACTGTACCACCATTCAGCCAAAGCTAACCAAGTTGACCAGCTATTAGGTCTCTGAGAAAGCATGCACTTGAGATAACATTCCAATACCTGATTAAGCCTTTCGGTTTGCCCGTTAGTTTGTGGGTGGTATGCAGTACTCAAATGGAGTTTTGGTCCTACCAACTTAAAAAGAGACTGCTATAAAAGACTAATAACAATCTTGTCTCTATTGGACACAATGGTAGAAGGAAACCCATGAAGCTTATAGATCTGATTTATGAACACTTGGCCCAACTTTGTAGTAATGAAAGGATGTCAAAGAGCTATGAAATGGCAATATTTAGTCAATCTATCCACTACTACCTAGATAGCTGTAAAACCATTAGATTTGGGCAATCCCTCAATAAAATCTATAAATATGTCAGTCCAAAGAACCTCAGGAATAGGCAAGGGCTGTAATAATCTTAGTATGGCCATAGTTTCATTTTTTTTGTTGACAAATTTCACACTCCTTAACAAACTTTGTAACAACATTTCACATAAAAGGCCAGAAGAAATATTTACTAAGCCTCTCGTATGTACCCTTGATCCCAAAATGGCCCCCAGCTGGCGAGGCATGGAATTCAGATAGCAACTTGGTTCTTAGCGGCATATTTGGTCCCACTACCAGTTTGTCCTGAAATTTAAGTTGGCCATGATGGAAAGAGTAACCTGGCAAGGACTAATGATCCAATTGTAGCTGAGCAATAATATCCCTCATCCCTTCATCCGATTCCCATGACTGAGCTAATTCCAGAATTCATTGAGGAATGACTATGGAAATAGTTGAACAAATGTGATCTTTATCAGAGAATTCGACTTGTCTCGATAGACATCTGCTACTACATTTTCATGTCCTTTCTTATACACAATTTCATAGTCTAATCTCATCAGCTTAGTGATCCATTTTTGTTGATTGGTAGTAGTAACTCTTTGATCCAAAAGGTACTTCAAGCTGTGGTGATCAATCTTAATTAACACCTTATTACTAAACACATAATGTCTCCATTTAGTGACAATATAAACCACTATCAACTCCTTTTCATATGTCGACCAACCCAGGTATTTTGGTGCTATGACCTTACTCAAGTAAGCTATTGGCTGACCCTGTTGCATCAGAACTGTCCCGAGACCAAAATATGAAGCATCTATTTTTAAAACAAAAGGCATAGTAAAGTTGGGCATTGCTAATATTGGAGCCCTGGCCATTACATCTTTAAGAGCCAAAAAGGCAGTTGTAGCTCCCTCATGCCAGTGAAATTTATCCTTCTTTAACAACTCAGTTAAAGGTTTGCTAATGAGGCCATAATTCTTAATAAACCGCCTGTAATAACCTATCAATCCTAGAAACCCTCTCAAACTCTTAATGTTATGTGGCACGGGCCATTTTGTCATACAACTAATCTTGTCTAGGTCAGTGGAAACACCATTGTTAATGATAATATGCTCCTAATATTAGACTTGTTCAGTACCAAACATATACTTGCTTCTCTTAGCAAATAAGGTGTTATCTTGTAAGAGCTATAATGTCAATCTCAGATGTTCCAAGTGTTCTTCATAGCTCTTGCTATATATTAATATATCATAAAAAAACTAATATGAATTTTTTGAGGTAAGACTTGAAAACTTGATTCATTAAAGGCTGAAAAGTAGCTGGTGCGTTTGTAAGCCCAAAGGGCATTTCAAAAAATTCAAAATGTCCTATATGAGTTCTAAAAGCAGTTTTTGGGATATCCGGTGCATGAACTCAAATTTGGTGGTATCCAGACTTGAGATCAAGCTTAGAATACCATCTGGATCTATATAATTCATCCAATAATTCATCAATAGCTGGGATAGGGAATTTATCCTTGATAAATATCTAATACATCAACTTCATCATATAACCTTCTAAGTCAATATTCGCGTTCTTAATTCATATCAATTAAATTGATGCCATATGTAATTTAATTAAGCTAAATAATTAAATCCCATATAAAATAATCAATGAAATTAATTAGTCAAAAATTAATCATTTCATTAAAGACTCGTTTCAGAAAATTCTTCAATTTAAGCCATGTTGGCTTTCCTTTTCATTCTTATCTTAAATATAGAATTAAAATAAAATATCGAATTAAAATAACGTATATTCTATTTATCTCACCACATAATAATTAAAATGGAATAATTAAATAAATCACAAATAAAATAAAATAAAAATTTTATACACAGAATTTCCATTAAATTCAAATAAAATATTGCATAGGTTTTTCTGTGTTGTTATAGTAAGGTTGAGCAGTTAAAGAACCCACGATTGCCATGTATTCATGCAGAAGTTGATGTTAATTGCATTTCATGAGATGCTACCTAAGAAATTTGTTGATGTCTTGACCGAACTTTTAAATTTCTTTCGGGATATTTGCTCAACGGTTATAAGGTGGAGTGATGTAGAGCAGATGGAGAAAAATATAGTGCTGATAATGTTCAAGCATGAAATGATCTTACCTCCAGGGTTCTTTGACTCAATGAAGCATTTGCCTTTTCATCTACCATATAAACTTAAGCTTGGAGGACCGGTGCAATATTGGTGGATGTATCCTTTTTGAGAAGTAATATCACCTACATTGTGCAATTTTGATAATATTTATAACTCATAGTCTAAATTAATTCCATTCAATCGTCGTATTTCAGGTATATGTGGGAGCTGTCGTTAACACTCCAAAATTAAACCTTACTTATACCCTATTACATAGAATATAATATAGCAACAAGCAAGGATCGATCCCACATAGAATGAATTTACTTTCGTTTATTCTATTGTTCTCTTAATCAAAATACTACTAAATATAAATTGGGGGGGGGGGGGGTTGAATTGAATTTATTAACTAAAGTGACAGAAAATATTTAATAAGAATAATCAATGAGTTAAAGACTTTAGTTCTTCAGTTCAGTATCGCCTTTTTACAATCTTTAGAGTAATCAAGTTATACAATATTTATCCTTTAATGAAATTAATAACCCTAGATAACCGCAATCGATAATTATCCGAAATTCTCTTTAAGTTTTAAATCTAATGTGACAATCGCCCCAAGAGATCCTAACAATCATACAACCTAGAACTATCAGTCTAGATTTAATATAACAACAACATTAAGAATTAGATAATTAGATTATTCTAAGCAACAATCACACAATCAGGGATTATTTAACTTGCCTTCTGATAATCTTAGCAATACTCAAAAGCTTGTCCACAATCATGCATCATTAATTGCTACTTATGATCAGATATAATATTGTTTGCTTAATACTATACCTTAATCTAGCAGATGATATCAATCAGATTAATCTAACTGGCCATATCAAATCAATCAGATAGAATAACATACAATCAATTAAAACAGATTATCAGAATAAATCTCATGCAAGAAAGAATAAATAAAGTAAACTTGATCAAACCATTAATTATAAAGAATGTTCAACATTCCTTAGAACTAAAATAAAGAATTTAGCTTGACATGCCTTCAATCTTCTAAAACTAGGGTTTTAATTCGGATATAGATAATAGTAATATCTAACTAAGAACATGTATTTATATTCCTAAAATAAAGTCCTAAGTCTCTAAGAAATAACAATCCAATTACAATTAGAATTCCTTAAAATTTCCTAGCCTAAAGCAAAATTATTTTTCAAATCCCCGCTGAACTCGCCGAGGCGAGTTCAGTGCACTGGGCGAGCTCGCCGGGTCGAGCAAGAGCAGAGAGGTCTGGCCCGGGGTGAATTTAGAGCGCACTGGGGCAGCTTCGACAGAGAGGAACTCGTCGGGGCGAGTTTGCTAGGCTATCTGGGCTCGTCGGGGTGAGCTTAACATTTGATTTTTTTTCCTTTTTCTTCTTTTCAGCTCCAATTCCTCCTGAAATCATCAAATACCTTAATAAGCTCATATAAACATAAAACATGCAATAAAACTAAATATAAAGGAATCATAATCAATGAATATTATGCACTTATCAAATTCCCCCACATTTAGCCTTTACACGTCTTCGTGTAAACCAAAACAAATGTCATATTGAAATTTATCTGAAATTCATTTAACCAGACTTTTAAAAGGTTTAAACCAATTACCAACCATGAATATCAACACTAACTAACAAAAATTTGGTCAACACTTCATCAATCAATGTATAACAACAACTTTATCTTTTACCATTGAACTTCTCTAAATCAAACTACTTCCACATAAGTATCTTTGTTATAATCTACACACATACTCAACTCAGTTATCATGGAACAACAGTCGTGCACATTGACTCAGAACTCAGGACATATTTTCTTTGCCATTCATTTTCTCCTTTTCACCATAACTATCAAATTCATTTTTTCCCAAGTGAATGCATTTTATGCTCCATTTCACTTTTCTCATTCTTTCTTAAGTGAGTGTATTTTATACTCCATCTCACTTATCTGCTTACTAATGAGTACATTTTACGCTCCTTCTCACTGCATGTGTTTATGGGTGAGTGCGTTTTACGCTCCATCTCAATCCACCACATGTTTCTCTTTTGTACTTTTCCTTTTTAGCAAAATTTTTCAAACTTCCTCATGTTCTTATTTTCTTATGGTCCTGCAAACAACATAAGCAATTAAATAGTCCTAAATAATGAAATCAATGCACATAGATAACTCCACAAATAACTCAACCAAATAAGCATATTTCTCATATTCAAGAACTCATGTAATACATATTAGATTTAAATCAATTATTATTGATTATGACTTAGTTATCATCATTCATCAACTAATTCAACATCAAATAAATTCTATCAAATTAGCTTCAATTTTCATTCCATAGCCAAAAACTTTTAAAAATTTAGCCAAACACAATCTTAGAGCTAGAAAATTTTATATTTATTCATTTTTTTCACAAAACAACTCAGATTATGCAAAACCTACCATAGGCTAACCTAAACCCCTCCCCCACACTTAAACCTTACATTGTCCCCAATGTAAGACAATTATGCAAAGACGAAGTAACTAACTCAAATGTAACTAAAATGCAAAAAGTAAAAGTAAAAGGGATAAAAAAGCAAATACGATATCTTAGGTTGTCTCTCAAGCAGCGCATTTGTTTAATGTCGTGTGCTCGACATTAATCCTCCTCAATCTATGTGATTGGATATTCATACTTCAAGTGAACTGGTAATGGTCTCAGTTCTAAAGCAACTACAATCTTTGGCAAAGAATGTAGTATCTGCACTATAGGGTCAATAACATCAATAACAAAAACAAAACTGAGATCACTAGAGTACCTTATGGCCTTATGATCATCAAATTTCATGGTCAAGGCATCATTGAGTTCATCAATCAGAGTTTCGACTGTTTTCGAGAATAACATCCCTAAAAGAACACACGCAGGCATTTTTAGCTCATTCACTACAACCTTAGATGTTACCAGTATCTCTTCCTCATGCTTCTCCTTCTTAGACTTTGAATACCTAGATGGACAAGGTAAGGGATTAGTATTAACCTGAATCACAGAATTAATAATTACCTCGGATGGTTCTATCTCTTCCTTAGCCTTCTCCTTTTCATTATTAATTTCGTGTTCCCTCTTCGCCAACTCTTCCAAAAAATTTTCATACGGCTCTGAATACAACTCTGAATTTTTTCCAACTTTCTTGTTCCCTGTTAAAGCGTGAGGAAAAGGAAGTACCGGTTTGTAATTAAGAAGAGGTAAAAAATTTTGCTTGGGTACTACGTTGATGCCTGTTTCACCATCGCCTGACTTACTTTGCAATATAGATCACATCCTCTCTTGTTGTCGTACCTCTTCACCACTCCTCAAGGTAATTGCACATACATTCTCTCTTGGATTAACAATAGGTTAAGAAAGTGACAACCATGTGCCTTGAAATTCCATTCTTCCTACTGTGGCTGCAAGCTGACCCATTTGATTTCTTAAATCTTGAACAGAGATTTTTGTCTCCTGTTGGAACTGTTATGTTTGATTCATGAATTGTTATGTCTTACTCATGAATGCTTTAACCATATCCTCCATAGATGTTTCAGAATTAGCAGGCGATGCTTGTCTAGGTTGATATTGTTGTTGAGCCGGCTGAAAATCTCCATAACTGAAGTTGAGTTGATCTCCCCAACATGGATTATAAGTGTCGGAATAAGGATCATATTGCTATTGATGTTGTCCTAGGAATATCCCCACAACATTGACTTGTTGAACAACTTCATCCTCTTGCAATATTGGACAAGCCTTAGTAGTATGTTTTGACATTGAACAAATTCCACACACTTGTGTTACTTACATGTTCCCTGCAACCATTTGTCAAACCATAAAAGTTAAATCTGAAATTTGTTCCTCAAGATTACATGTGCTTACCTCATTTACCCTTTGTGAGGCATGGCCATTCCTTGTCCCATACTGCTATGAATTGGCTGCCATGTTTGCAATTAAGTTCCTTGCAGCCTCAGGTGTCTTATCAACTAGTGCTCCTCCACTTGTTGCATCAATCATGCTCCTATCCATTGGTACTAGCCCTTCATAGAAGTATTGAATCATGTATTGATTATCTATTTGGTGAGGTGAGCAGCTAGAGCACAATTTTTTGAACCTTTTCTAGTATTCATACAACGTCTCTCCACTAAACTTTCTAATTCCATAAATCTCCTTCCTTATATTGGCTACTCTTGAAGCATGGAAGTACTTCTCCAAGAATAGCTTCTTCATGTCATTCCAGGATTGGATTGATCCCGGAAGAAGATAGTATAGCCAATCATTTGTCAAATCTACTAATTGAAAGTAGTATGCACACAAGCCAATCATGTTTGATATGATGTATCATATACTTTGTAATCTTATTCATTTATTAATAAAAGAATTAATTTATTAAAGACATTTTACTTTATCTACATGGTGTTGTTATTTTATATGTGATAAACCCATATTTTTGAGCAATACTCTTAGAATCATGATTATGATCATGCTAGTGAGATCTAAATTCTTAAAGAGCTTAAAACTAAAATTGTTCCTAATCGTTGGATTATTAAAAAAGGAATTAGTGAATCCGGATAGATTAATACATACTTTGCTTGCTCTTAGAAAAAAGAAGATTGATCTCATAATCATTTGTGTGGAGACACAAAAGCAAGTATGTAGGTGCTTATTGGAGAATAAGTTCACTGAACGTGACTCGCTAAAGGAATACCTAATGGAGTTCTACTTATGTGTCAATAGGAATTCCTCTAATGATAGTAGTACAAGTGATCCTTGGACTTGAGATCATCATAGTATCTTCTTGTGTATAATGAGTTATACTTTGACATATTCTTTAAAACCCTTATGCTACGTTTGGATCGATGGAATAGGAGGGGGAATGGAATAAATTATTCCATTGGAATGATAAAAATGTTGTTTGGTTTGTTTATTCCTACTGGAATAATGAATTCCTACCGGAATAGAGTTAACTGAAAATTATAATTTTCATTCCTGGAAGGGGGGTCAGGAATAAATCATTCCATCTATTATTTTTAAGTAATTGACAAATATGCCCCTGATATAAGGTTTTTTATGGGTTCCATATTCGTTCTCGATCGATCTATCTGTTACGCGAGGGAGGAGGAGCCGAGGAGAGAAGGAGCCGAAGAGAGAAGATTCAAATCTCCAATCGATCGATCCACAAAACTAACGCCTGTTGATCCATCTATTCGGTTTGCTCTTCTTCCTGAGATTTTGGTATCGTTGTGATTTCTAGTTCATCTATTTGTTTGGATCATGTTGGAATTACATATCTCTGTTTGGTGTGACATTGAGAATTAATTTGATACTGGCTTTAGTTCAATTTATTTGATGTTCATTCTCTATTTGGAGTTTATTTAGTGAGTTTATTTGATGTTCATTCGCTGCTTTCACACAGTCACAAACCCTAAAATTCTCTCTGAACTCAAACATGCTTCCATTGTTTATTCATAACAATGATCACCTAGTCTTATTTTAGTCAATAATTCTGCTAGATGAAGGAATTTGGCAAATAAATCGGGGATTATTTTTGTATGAATTTGGGAATTGCAGTGAGGGAAAATTAAAGGGGTTGGCATGGTAAGTGTTGTCTTTTTGCATACAATTGTTGTGGATGGTCCTGTAGTAGATTTTAACTTCTTTTAATTAGGAGTACTTGTTATTTCTCGGTTTGTAGATTTCACTTCATTTGTGTGCTCTCTTTATCTTCTCAAGCCATTTTCACAGCACCCATCACCGAAAGCATCCCTCTAATTTTCTCTTTTCTGAATTTGGTACTTTTTTAGCACATTGTGGTATGGCCAATTGATGAGTACATGGTTTTATTCAGATACGAATATCTTTTTTTCTTCCGGTCCTGAAATCGCAACTGACAGGATCAATATTTATCATGATTAGTAGTATCATTAGAAAAATATACTGACACTTTGTTTTGGGAAATAATTCATGTTAATTCTTAATTATCTATAACACTTCTACTTTCTTAACACCAACACTGTTATCGATATTAGAATTTTTTTTAAAGTACAGAGAATCATTGGGTTTATGTGCGTAAACACAGTTTACTTTTCTTTTCCTTTTTTCCCCTCTGTTTTTATTCAAGTTCCAAACATACATTTACTACATTTTCTTGTCTATCTTTCATAAATAATGTATTATAGCTTTATTTAATATCTTTTTGCAACTTGTACTTATTTATAAAATGAACGGTGTTGAAATATATATCGTAAACAAAAATTATGTTTAAATGTGTTAAATATAAATTTATATAATTATATATAAAAAAACAATGAATAAACAGAAGTCTCACTCTCTTGAGACTGGAGAGGTAATATTTTATTCCCTTTGAGCACCTTAAAGTCACAAATTCTCCTACCAATATACAGTAAACAGAGGATTCTTCCAGAAATAATGGGAAAGTTGATAAATCATTGAGTCTGCGAGGACAAGTAAAGAAGTGGGTATTACTTTTAAATTCTCTGTCCAAAAATGTGACAACCTGTTGCCCTTGTCTATGACTGTTTAAAGTATAGCATACAGACAGGACATCATGCAAGAGAATACTAGCAAGTAAATTCTGAATGTAGTAGTATAGTTTCTGTCTTTTGCATGGGTCCTTGTTAGATCACTTGTTATTATGGCTGTAATAGTTTTTGTTGCATGAGTAGAACATGGTTTTGATGACTTAGCTTGTATCAGGCTCTTGAAATCCTTCCATTGCATACAAAACAATGCCTTATTGGTATGTGTTAGTTTATTATCGTCACGGGGTTAGGGTTCATCCTTTCATTTGAGATGGGAGGCTGTCAAGTCTATTTTTTATTTTCCTAAGTTTTATTTTTGGGATTTTACTTGTCTAATACAAATTTACTGTTAAGAATACATTTTGTACAATTCATATCATTAAGGACTTGTTTGTCTTGGTATGCAGTTGAGCACCAAAAATGCTGCAATGAGTTTAACGAACAAGATTCGAATTTAAAACCCCCAAACCAGGAAACATACTCTAACTTATATACACATATGTATGTATATAGATAATCTTCTTTTTTGATATACAGGGGAATTATATATTTGAGTGTAGGGATTATGTATGGAAACATCATATTTTTTTTACTGCCTTTTTATTGTGTTTTACTGTTTTATTTTTTTTAATTACTATGTTATCTTTTTTTCTCTAACTTATTTTAGGTGCACCAAAAGAGAGCAAAGTGGCAGAATAAGAAATTTCCAAATTATTTGGATCTCTGTATTATATTTGGCAAGGATAGAGCAACTGGAAAAGATACTCTATCGGCTGCAGAAATGATCGAGTTAGATGAAGAGTTCCAAACAAATGATGGAAATGATGGTTTGACTCCAACCCGCAGTGAGGAAATATCTAGCAAGTGCTCTAGTTTCAAAAAGAGGAAGAGAAAGTCAAGTTTCGATATTGATTCTGAATCTGCTATGGAGAGGGCCGCTACTATTCTCGCTGTACAACTCGAGAAATCATCTACTCAATTTGCTAACTTTCTTGGATTGGAGGCTTCATTAAATGAGCAACGCAAGAATCTCAATAATGCGTTGAGTAATGTGCCCGGTTTAAGTGATAGCGAGCGTAATAAGGTCATGTGCAAGCTTGCTCGTCAGGAGGAGTTGATGGTGGTCTTCTTTAGCCTTCCCGATGAGCGAAAAGAGAGTTTTGTCAAAGATTTATTGAGTGGCGTGCTATTCTAGCTATTTAGACATTTTACTATGTTGGTTATTGAATGATGATATTGGAATTTTGTCTAGGATTTATTGATGAGATGCATTATTAGTTGATCGGACATTTTATTAAGTAGTTGGTTGTTTATATTATTGGATTTTATCATCACTTTATTTTATTGAGTGGGGTGTTATACTAGTTGATTTATTTATTTTATTTTTTTTTTGCTAAATGTACTACTACTAGTTTATTTAGTTTTGTTGGTTGTATTTTATTTTACACTACTTATCTTTAGTTTTCATCAATTAGAATAATGTTAATTCTAGAGAAATAAAAAAAATTATATAAAAAAAGATAAATTATAAGTAAGAAAAAAATTATAAAAAAAATTATATAAAAAATTATAAGTAGAAAAAAGGAAGAAAGATAGAATTATAAAAAAAATCTAGAGAAATATGAGTCAAATTTTAAATGTAAATTGAATTTAAGTTAAATTTGAACATTTGAGGGTATTTAGGTCACTCTCATATTATTTATTCCATTCTTGGATGTATTCCTAAGACCAACCAAACATGCACATGGAATACTAAAAAATCATTCCATTCCCTTTCCTATTCCATTCCCTCGCCTATTCCATTCCCTCCGCTATTCCATTCCTTCAATCCAAACGTAGCATTAGAGTATATCAAAGGGTATACTTGGGTATAATAAGTTATATATGGAGATAGGTGAATGATCAACAAAGAATCTACCGCTTCAATGAATGTCCTTTGTGATTCGATAAATGACAACTCAGTAATCCTTGGCCAAAGCAGAATGAAATTAGAAAGTAGTTTCTAATTTGCATTATTTAGAGTTGTGCATTTGAGAATCGAAATACATAAAATTAAATAAAATAAGACTTGAAAGTAATTTCATGTCTTATATTCAATTGGGACACTGTATGGTAGAAGAATTGAATTATACGGTAACTATTTACTGAAAGGTTTTTTTGTGATTAATGTTGAAATCTATATTATGTGGAAAGTCGTTGATTGCTAAAGGGGCTTACCCTTATTGTAGAATAAATATTATTTATTTAAATGAATTAAATACTTTAATTTATTTATTTAAATAAGATTAAAATTGTTCTAATTGATTTATTCACAACCGGTTTAATATGGAGTACCTAAAGGGTCACACCGCAAAAGAAAAATATTTATTTAAGAAATAAATGTCATAATCGTAATAATAAGTTAAGTATATTTAATTTAATCTATAGTGATAGAATAAATTAAATAACTTAATATTTATTATTTAATATCTTAGAAATATTAAATATAAATTAATAAGAAGAGTCTTATTATTATTATTATTATTATTATTATTATTATTATTATTATTATTATTTAATTCCTAAAAGGGTTTGAGAATTAATTAATAAAAGTACTCTCATAAATTCCTAATTTAATTAAGAATTTAATTAATTAAAAGAGTTTAATTAAAATAGAAGCCTATTCCTAAATAGTTTAGGAGGGTTGCCTATATCTATAAATAAGATAAGTCTTATTATGGATTAGAGTTACACACATACGCTTCTATAAGATTTAGGAGAGTACTTACAAATTCTATAAAGATAGAAACTAGGGCATTGCCAACACCCATCTTTTTGAATACATATTATTCCTTGGTGGATCACCTCTAGAGGCCAAACACTTGGGTGACTAACGTTGATCAAAGGAACGAATCTAACCAATGAATTCAAGGAGAATGCGAAGGATTTGGAGTTGAACTCGTACCTGAGGAAAACACGGTTCTACGAGGGTATGATTCCGATTCTCTATCTTTTTCGTATAATTGATAATTGAGTACAAGGAAAGATCACGGTGATGGTTTATATAAAAATTAAAATCCAATTTTATCGCGCTTCCGCCATATTTGTGTAATTTGATTGTATGCTCGCGTTATATATAAACTTAACACTGGTATCAGAGCCAAACCTTATGCTAATTGTCGATTTTGATGATTCTATGTATGTATGAGTATGTGATTTGATTAATTTTCTGGGCAAAATCTATTTTTCAAAACCTACGACGCAGCGCGGCCGCGCCGCTTCCAGTTCATTTTGAAGCGCGGCCGCACTCGAACCTCGAAATTAGTTTCTGGAGGTGCAGCGTGGCCGCGCTGGTTTCCAGTTCATTCTGGGCGCGGTCGCGCCGGTTTGTAGAGTTTTAAAATTTTTATTTATCTTCAATTAAAGTAAATGGTTTATTTAATTGGAGTAAGTTTAAAATAAAGATGTTTGTTTTGTCTAGAATATGATTCCAGGTTACTAAAATTAAAGGAGTTTAATTTTGAAATAAAAGAGTTTATTTTGTTTCAAAACTAAATTTTAGCAAACTTTTGCCCATTAAATGATATCAATGCATATATGGAATGATTTTATTATTCATGAGATGAATGTTATTTATTGATGCATATGGTGATATGTATGATAATAAATGGGATTGATTATAGACTATTGACCAATGTGTGATTGGATTTATTTTATGAGAATGCTTGAATGAATGAGTTTTTTTTTTTTGATAATGTGGGTTTCCCAACCCCGCGGGTCGGACTAATCCCCCACCCGGGACCAGGCTTTTCGCATAGGCTCCGCCTAAGACATGGCGTCACCCTAAATAATGCGATCCGTGGCCACTTCAAATGTTGCTAGTGGGAGTCGATCCTGAGTCGTCCGGGTTTACGGTTCGTTCCCAGGGCGGCTTGCACCACTGCGCCAAGTGTTGTGGTTAATGAGTTTTATAAATGGGTATGCGTACCTTGTCTTATCTAGTTTTTCTTGATGAAAATTTTAACTTCCTCCTATGTACTTCCCTTTGACTGCTGATCAAGGTTTCTATTTATTGTAAATAATTTATGTAATAGGATTAGTTAGAATTATTTTGAAGAATTAGAGATAAAGGAGCAAAGAGAGCTTGAAGACTCGTTTGTAATGGAGCCCGAGTTTAAATGTAATAGTTATATTTAACTTCAGTTTTTGCACCCCAGGTTTGACCTTTTGGTTCACTTGGTGGCTCTAGTGAACCAAACTAGAATAAAAGTCTATAATTAATCCGGGTAGAATATAGTATTTTATATGTACATGTTTACTATATATATATATATATATATATAAATATCTATATTATATTATGCAACATGTTTCGCATGTTAAATAATATGACGCGTATTTTATATATATGTGTGCATGTGCGCTAAACAAGATGCGACAAATAATAACAAAACTCTCAAAGAAATCATATTAAATTGTAACGTTCAAAGATATTTGGAATATCGAATGTCGCCTTCTAGCATAATAAAACGATATAGTATCAATTAATCATTATAAGTTTGTTGTGTCACCACAAGACTTATTTTAATTTCTTGAGATATTGTTTTATCATATTTGATGCTTATAAAAGAATTGAACGATGTTGTTTTGTTGTGTTACCACAAGGACAGTATTTTTCTCTTTACTTATATGGAAGTGCTAGGTTGGACTTAACTTGGACAATTTTGATTCGGATGTGTCACCACTTGATCAAAGTAATCTAAGAGGCAAAATATAAGGAGTTACATGATGATGTAATTGACAATAATTGTCTACCTATTTATTTATATATAATTTGTTGTGTCACCATAAGGCTATATACATTTGAAATGAGATCCTTATTCTAACTAGCAAATCTTTAATTAGATTTACTGAACTATATATTGAGGGTAATATAGTTTAATGAAAATAGTGGGAGATACCAATTTAAATAAGGACCTAATTTATTTTAGTAATTAATAAATGTTGTCCGATTTCACAATCAACAATTACGTGCAAGTATACACGATCAACAAGTAATAAAGTGGTAAATATAGTATCGTTTCCACAGAGAAATATTGTGTTTTATACTTTCAACTACCAATATAATTACTCTATTTTATTAAACAATCACAATTTGAATATCGATTAAAACTAATTAAACTGAAACTAAGATCAATAACTAATACGAAGGTTGAAATTCAGATTTAAAAGCTTAAGACTACAATATCCCCAGTTATGTAATATAAACGAATCTAACTACGTCATCCAATTATTTACTTCAATAGAGTTGTTAATAGGAATTAAAATTTATTTATAAGTCCTTTTCCAAGTGATCAAAAAAATTTATCTAACCCAATTAATTCTGTGTTATTCCTATGCAAAACAAAGGGATTAAATTCATTAAGCATCAATTCCCAATAGTTACATGCAGCGAAGAGATATCCCTATTCACTTCACAATCCTAATTATTTATATCATGCAAATAATTAAGAATACATGCTATCATATTCAGGTCTAACCCTAGATTTCATCTCCCGAATTCACCTAGAGTATCCCGCTAATTGTTGGCCAGACAATTAATCAATAATCGTAGAATAGGATAGACAACTCAATTTAAATAAATAACTGGAATCAAAATAGATAATTAATTCATAAGCATAGCTAGTTCAATTTTAGCCTTAATTAAAGGTTTAGTTCATGATGAAAATAAAAACTAGAATTCTAAAATAAGTCATCATAATTAATTACAAATTAGAGATAAAAGATTAAAAGAAAACTCAATGGAATCTTCAATCTTCAATCCACCAATCTGAATTCTTCACAATGTTTGTCCCGATCTCCAATTTCCTTGCTCAGCTCTGAAAAATCAATCTCCATGTTGGTATCGTCAGTATGTTGTATTATCAATCTCCCCCTTTTTCTTGCCTTCATATGTCTCTTATAGTCTCCTCATTAGATTAATAAAAAGAATCCTTGTTAGCATCAACATTCTAAAATAACTGATCCTACTAAAAATAAACTCCTTTTCCTCCAGCCGCATCCTCGCCCCGACGAGAAATTCCTTCACAATATCTGCGCCCCAACGAAGTCTCACCCCGGGAAGAATACAAGCTTAAAAAGTTCGCTCCGGCGAGAATGACCTGCACCAAATTTCTTTGTTCTTTTTCCAATCTGCAACCAGCCTCAACCTACAACATCAACACGAAAACAAATAAAAAGATATACTAAAAATACTTAAAGATTGTAAAGAATTAAGCCAAAGATGTATCTAACTCATAGGTTAAAACCCACTCATTAAATACCCCCAAACTCAAGACTTTGCTTGTCCTCAAGCGAAAACACAAAACAAACCACAAATAACAACTAAACTAGCTACCTACATGAATGCATATGCATGATTGTCCATACTCAATCAATTAATCAACATACATAATAAAAATCCAGCCTCAGAAATCAGTAACTAACAATTCAACAGGAGTTCAACCTCATGCACCATCATAATCCAACTATCCTTAGTTACATCTTTACTCTCAACCCTTCCATGTGTGTGTGCAAAATATCAAACCAATCAAAATCCGAATTCAACCCTTAGTATCACAGTACTTAGAGAAAGATAAGTTTACATATTTTTACTTTTAGGCTCTACTTTTACCCACTTGCCTTCACTTTTCATATCTTTTTCTTTTCTTTGTTTTTTCTCTTTTTTCTTTTTTTCTCTTTTCAACAAGTGTGTTTTACGCTCCATCTCGTCGATATAATTTATTTTTTTTCCTTGACTTGTGCAATGTTCATCTCTATTAGGCTTTTCAATGCCACCCTTGTAACGAACTTTCGACTAACGACTCCCAAACCAGACGATTTTAGGGTGCTGAGTGTAAAGACACATCCTAAGGGCTTACTTGTTCAAATGACAGCGGCCACAAAAACAAACTAGTCAAGATCTGCTCTTATCTGTCTATATCCTCCTCTTTTACATATTTGTTCTTTTTCTTGCAACTTAGACAGACATCGAAGCAATGTTTATTCAACAACATGTTCCTTCTTTTTTTTTCCGATCCAACAAGTGATAAAAGTCAATATATCTTTAACGAGCACTTAATACAAAAATTGAACCAAATCCTGACCAATTCAACACATAGTCGTGAGTAATTAAAAACCAAGGGTCCCAAGTAGACACAACTAGAAACAGTCAAACTCTTGACCTAGCATTCCCTATCCATCCTGTTAAACTAATCAAGAACTGATCAAATTTTCATCATCGGCCTTCCCTAAATGATTTACATTAATTCATTGCTTGACTATCCCTACTAACTGCAATTCTATATGATCCTACTCTACTATATATATATATATACTTATTTATTTTTAAATAAATAAATAAATAAATGCAACACAACTAATAAATGCAATTTACGATGAAGCTAATGGAACTATTCATCTTAAACTAATGCACTAATGCAACTACAATGCAAATAAATAAAATGATTCCTACTATGTAATTTACACACCACCAAAACAGAATAAAACTAGCAATTCCCAAACCTCCCCCAAACTCAAACGAAACAATGTCCTCATTGTGGTAAAAATAAAGAAAATAAAGAATGTAGGACTTCCCTAACAGGTTAAGCGGTGGGCCCGAACTCGTCATCATCATCCGGGGTTGGTGGTGGAAAAACTGGCAACGGCTGAGCCTCTGGAAAATGAACATAATCCATCAACGGTTGCATATTAGCATACATAGTTGCTATCGCTTGCGTGCAACTCGTCTGATAAGCAAACACATGTTTTTGTCGGTCCACCAACCGTTGATTCTGCCTCAATATGGTCTTATGCTGAGAATCGATAAGTCGCTGCAATTCGCGAAATTGAAGACTGAACCTGGATTTGCTTGTTGAAGTGGACGTAGAAGGACCCGCTACCTCCTCATCAGCCTCCTGCTCCTCACCTTCAGAAGGAGGATGAATGATATATCCCAAGCCACGGGGATGTGACTCACCACCTTCCCATTCCTTATACCTCACAATTAGTCGGTGGTCCAAAAGAAGCAACGGTTGCTGGACAGCTTCCTCAGTACTCCAGCGAACGCCCACTCGAAGGCATAGCCTACAAATCAGAGAGGGGTGTGGCAAACCACCCTGAGTATGTAAGCTTCGTAAGCTTCGGCGAATCGACGCCTCAATCACCTCCCCCACATTAATCTTTATACACATCACAATTGCATATAACAACAGAGCTTTCTCCTTTGGTACATCACTCACATGCTATGATGGCATCATTTTGGCAGACAGAAAGGCATACCAGAACTTCCCATAACAACTAAGATCTTTGCTAAGGAAAGATATTACTGTACGTGGTCCTCTAGATATCCAAGCCGTCCCCGGTTTGCACAATTCAGTCACAACCTTCTCCAAATTCGGCCCCTCAGCAAGAAATTGAGAATATCTACAGCGTTTGTCAGGCCTTAAATTATAATATTCATTGATAGTCCGGGCACTTAACGAAACCTTCTTGCCCTGATTACAACCTCACATTGTGCCGTGTCCTCTGCATTGGCATAGAACTCCTTGACGATAGCTATACAAGCAGGTTCCAGATGGGCTGTGAATGTTTCCCATCCCCTCTCTATAACCTGCAACATTATCTCACCATCTACCACCTCGTCAGGTTGGAGACCGCGCTCGGGAGTTAGAGTTTTACCCGATATATACGAATCAAATCTATGAGTAGCCTCAACATTGACGAATTTTCGTCTATCAAATTGCCTTGATGGTGTTGAAGATTAAGTCTCACCCCGATGCCTTTTGGGAGTCATGTATATTGCTATTGATGTAACTGATGTGGTAGTTTCCCCCCAAACTCAAATTATGGCAACTTCCAACGAACCCTGATAGTAGCAAAGAATAATGCAGGAGACTCTATGTTTATGGAACGGGTGCACTAGTAGAATTGCGTCTTCAATCACGTAAGAAACCCTAGCACTTGTGCATGCAAAGAGAAAAACCCATGTAGCTTTGTAGTAGAAAACAGAGAAATCCTATTTGCAGCGAGATTTGGAGTGAGAGGCGTGTAAGGGTTTGGTTTTGGAGAGAGAATTGATGTATTTTGTGATTGAATCCAAGTGTGGGTAGGAGAAGAAAAGAAATTGGAAGAAGAATGGGTGTGGGGAAGTTCGGTTGGTGTGGGAGAGGGAAGAAATAAGGTTTGGGTAAGTTGAATAGGATTAGGAATGAAAGAAATTGATTTGGGAACGAATTTAAAAAACTGAATTCTGCGATTCTCGTCGGGGCGAGAACTTTTTGCCTTAGAATCTCGCCGGGGCGAGAAAGTCCAGAGAAGTTTGGGCTAGGGCAAAAAACGGAAGCGCTGGGGCGAAGAATTGCAGAGGGGTTCTCGCCGAGGCGAGGATTCCGAAGTCATTTTTCTCGCCGGGGCGAGAACTCTGATTTTTGAAAGTTTGCTTTTTTTTTCCTCTTTTCTTCACCTGACGCCATCCCAAAACATTGTTCCTTCTACTAATGCATTCCCCAAAGGCTTATCCCTGATCAACGCAAAATAGCATGGATTAATACAACTACGCGAGATTAGAGAAATACTAATAATTCAGGAACAAATGAACTACTAATCATACTAACTGGAGGCAAAAATTATTAACTATGATAAATCTACTAAAGCAATAAAGTAACATGATTGAGTTGCCTCCCATCAAGCGCTTGGTTTATAGTCGTCAGCCCGACTTTCTCTATGGTCTCATGAATTAGTCTGATTGAGCGAAGTAAGATAAATCGATGTTGCTTGTCGATCCACATCGCCTCCCCAATAATATTTAAGTCGTTGACCATTGACCTTAAATGTGCGCTTTGTGTTTGGTTCCTCGACTTCGATTGCCCCGTGGGGAGCTACAGCAGTGACAACAAAAGGACCTGACCATCTAGACTTCAACTTCCCGGGAAATAACCTCAATCTGAAGTTGAACAACAATACCGTCTGGCCTGGTTCAAATTTGCGCTCACTTATTCGCTTGTCATGCCATCTCTTGACTTTTTCTTTATACAACTTAGCATTCTCATACGCTTGGTGTCGAAATTCCTCCATCTCGTTTAGTTGAAGCAGCCTTTTCTCGCCAGATGCTTGTAAATCAAAGTTCAACTTTTGAATAGCCCAATATGCATTAAGCTCAAGCTTGACCGGTAAATGGCACGCTTTTCAGTAGACCATGCAATATTATGACATTCCAATGGGATTCTTGTAGGCCGTTCAATACGCCCATAATGCATCGTCTAACTTCATTGCCCAATCCTTACGAGATGGATTCACCACACTCTCTAGAATTTGCTTAATTTCACGATTTGACACCTCCGCTTGGCCATTTGTTTGGGGATGATAAGCCGTAGCAATTCTGTGTTTAACTCCATACTTAGCTAACAATTTGGTGTAGCTAACAATTTGGTGAACTGCTTGTTATAGAAATGGGTACCTTCGTCACTGATTATGGCCCTTGGTGTACTGAATCGGGTAAAAATATTTTTCCTCAAGAACCGCATAACCACTTTGGCGTCATTCGTGGGTAACGTAGCTGCATCAACCTATTTTGATACGTAATCCACTGCCAAAAGTATGTACTGATTGTTGAAGGATGACGGAAATGGCCCCATAAAATCAATGCCCCATACGTCGAAGAGCTCAACTTCAAGAATAGTGTTAAAAGGCATTTCATGTCATTTTGAGATATTGCCAACCCGTTGACATCTGTCGCACTTTAGAACAAAGAGGTGGGCATCCTTGAACAACGAAGGCCAGAAGAAACTTGATTGGAGCACTTTCGCCGCTGTTCTATCTCCACCATAGTGTCCCCCATACTCTGAAGAGTGGCACCGATTCAAGATATTTTTCGTGTTAGGTTTGTATATAGCGCGAACATGTAATCAAATTACATAAATAGTGCGAAGCGCGATAAAACGGATTTTAAAATTTTTCATACAAACCATCACCATGATCTTTCCTTGTGTTCAATTATCAATTCACGAAAGAGATAGAGATTAAGAAGTTATACCCTCGTAGAACCGTGCTTCCTCGGGTACAAGTTCATCTCCAATTCTTTCGCGTTCTCCTTGAATTCCACCGATTAAATTCCTTCCTTTGATCAACGTTAGCCACCCAAGTGTTTGGCCTCTAGAGGTGATCCACCAAGAAATAATAGTTATTCAAGAAGATGGGTGTTGGCAAAACCCTAGTTTCTATCTCTATAGAAATTGTAAGTACTCTCTCTCCAATTCTTATGGAAGAGTGTGTAACTGTCTAACCCTAAATAATGATAAGACCCCTCTTATTTATAGATATAGGGAACCCTCCTAAACTATTTAGGATTAGGGTTTTTATTTTAATTAAACTCCTTTAATTAATTAAACTCCTAATCCAATTAGGAATTTATGAGAGAGTACTTCTATTAATTAATTCTCAATCCCTATTAGGAATTAAATAATAGTAATAATAATAATAATAATAAGACTCCTCTTATTAATTTATATTTAATATTTCCAAAATAGTAAATAATAAATATTAAGCTATTTAATTTATTCTATCTCCATAGATTAAATTAAATACACTTAACTTATTATTACAATTATGCCATTTACTTCTTAAACAAATATTTTTCTTTTGCGGTGTGACCCTTTATGTTCTCTATATTATACCGGTTGTGAATAAATCAATTAGAATAATTCTACTCTTATTTAAATAAATAAATTAAACTATTTAATTCATTTAAATAAATAATATTTATTCTACAATAAGGGTAAGCCCCCTTAACGATCAACGACTTTCCAGATAATATAGATTTCAACATTAATCACAAAAGAACCTTTCAGTGAATAGTTACCGTACAATTTAATCCTTCTACCATGCAATGTCCCAATTAAATATAAGATATGGAATTACTGTCAAGTCTTATTTTATTTAATTATATGTATTTCGATTCTCAAATGCACAACCATGATTAATGCAAATTAGAAACTCCTTTCTAATTTCATTTTTCTTTGGCCAAAGACTTCTGAGTCGTCATTTATCGAATCACATAGGACATTCTCTCCTTTTACTAGAAGTGGTAGATTTTTTGTTGATCATTCACCTATCTCCATGTATAACTTATTATACCCAATCATACCCTTTGATATACCCTAAGGGTCTTAAGGGACATGTCAAAGTATAACTCATCACACACAACATACTATGATGATCTCAAGTCCAAAGATCATTTGTACTACTATCACTAGAGGAATTCCTATTGACAGGCGAGTAAAACTCCATTAGGTATTCCTTAGCGAGCCACGTTCAGTAATCCCATTCATAAGAGCAAGCAACACATGTACTAATCTTTCCGGATTCACTAATCCCCTTTTTAGTAATCCATCGATTAGGAACGATTTTAGTTTATGAGCTATCTAGAATTTAGATCTCATTAGCATGATCACCATCATGATTCTAAAAGCATTGCTCAAAACTATGGGTTTATCACATTTAATATAACAACACTATGCAGATAAAGTAAAATGCCTTTAACAATCGAATAAGATTACAAAGTATATGCTACATCATATCAAATATGATTGGCTTGTGTGCATACTACTTTCAATCTCCCACTTGCACTAAAGCCAATCGTCATGGTATCTAATACCCTTCTTCTCTAAGTGACGATCATTCTGCTGTTTGGATAAAGCTTCAGTAAATGGATATGCAATGTTGTTCTTGAGAGTCCACTATCTCTATAGTGATTTCTCCTCTTTCAATGATTCCACTAATCAAATGAAAGTGCTGCAACACATGTTTGAATCCAAGATGAGACTTAGGAACTATTCCTAGTTCTGTAATGAACTTTTCATCCAAATAATCAACTTGCAGCTTCATTTACAGCTATTTACTTTGTCTTTGTCACTAAACCAACAACACTTTGCTGTTTGGAACCTTTCCAATTCACTGCACCACCTTTCAAGGTAACGATTTACCTTAAAGTGGATTTGTTATCGTCTTGGTCAGTCTGAAAAACTTGAGTCTGTTTAGCTCTCTAGTTTTAATTCAAACCTACCATGAATTATGACTACATCTTCAATACCGGTTATGTACTTAAAGATGTTTATCACTGTCTTACAGTGATCTTCTCTAGAATATGACTGATCAACATCAGGCCTAGTATATTCATTGCATACATGATAGTAACTCATGCGATCTCTTTTTTAATTGGGGACAATTTTAGATAGATACACTCTATGACTCATCATCATGAGACCTCTCTTGGAGTTTGCCATGCTAAATGGCTTTAGCATCAAATGAATATACGTTCCTTGGATCAAGCCGAACATCCTTTTAAATCTATCTATATAGATTTATATCCCCAATTTATAGGATGCTCCTCCCAAGTCATTCATAGAGGAATGTTTAGACAATTTTATCTTTACTGATTATAACATTGGTGTGTTATTCCTTGTCAGTAGTATATCAACATATAATACCAAGAATGTCACAGCGCTCCCACTGACCCTTTTGTACACACAAGGTTCACTCTCATTTTTGATAAAATCAAACTCTTTTGATTGTCTCATCAAAATGAATGTTCCATCTTTGAGAAGCTTGCTTCAATCCATAAGTGGATCATTGCAGCTTATATACATGATTTGCTTCAACCTTTGAAACAAATTCCTCTGGTTGTATCATATATACATTCTCCTCAAGTCTTCATTGAGGAAGGACGTCTCCACATCCATTTTGCCAGATTTCGTAATAAGCTGCAATCACAAGCAAAATCCAAATGGACTTGAGCATTACCGGTAAAAATGTTTTATTACAGTCAACTCCTTGACTTGAAAAACCTTTTAAACAGGTTTGGTCTTATAGGTCTCCGCCTTGCCATTTGCCCCAGTCTTTCTTTTAAAGACCCATATTCACCCTCTAGACACTATGCCCTTTTGTGGAGTAACCAGAGTCTATACTTGGTTCTCATACATGGAGTCCATTTTGGATTTCATGGCCATCTGCCATTTCTCTGAGTGTCTTCTACTCATACCCTCATCGTATATAACTGGATCATCATCCTCTATGATGCGTACCTCATCATCATCCTCTATGATGAATCCATACCTCCCAGGTATCTTCGGTCCTCTTCCAGATTTACGATTCGGTTGTGGTACAATAGGTCTATCTACAGGTTCCTCGGTTCGACTTAAAGTGCTTTGTGGTTCTTGAACTCCTTCAAGATCTATTACCCTCCCACTAGCTCCTTCAATGATAAACACCTTTATCTAAGAAGGCAGCATGTAGGATTATAGTAATAATACCCTAAACTTTCTTTAGGATATGGCACAAATCTGCACTTGTCAGATTTTGTCCCAAACTTATCTTTGAAAACTTTTCACATAAGCTGGACAACCCCTTATCTTAACATACTTAAGAGTAGGAATCATCCCTATCCATAACCTTTATGGAGTCTTGGGCTCGGATTTTTGAGGTTACCTTATTTTGTAGATATGCAGCCGTTTCTATGGCATAACCCCAGATGGATACTAGAATGTCGGTAAAAATCATTATGGGCTGCACCATGTCCAACAAGGTACAATTTCTCTTTTTAGATACACCAATCAATTATTGCGTATTAGGAGGTGTCCATTATGTGAAAATACCATTTTGAGATGATCTAGAAACTTATTGCACAAGTATTCCTTCCTCGATCTGATCAAAGAATCTTAATACTTTGTCAATTTGTTTCACTTCTGAATTCTTTGAACATTTCAAATGATTCAGACTTGTATTTTATCAAATACACACATTCAACTCTTTAAATGACCATCTCCTTTTTTTTTATTATTTTATTCAATTTGCAAAATATTTTTCATGTAAGTCGAGTATACAAAGTCTATCAAGTAATCTTCCAGTTTCAAACAAAACATTATCATTATAAATAGAACTACAATTGTTCTTAAATATAATATCAGAACCTTCCTTGTCCAACAACGAAAGTTCTAATGTTTCTAATGAGAACTGGAAGATAATAACAACTTATTAGCTTAATAGACTTGCCCGTAGGCAATGCTAAATTATAAGTTCTTATGGTTAATGCAACAACCTTTGCTCCATTCCTACACATAAGATTACTTACTCTTTGTTTAGTTTTTCTACTTCTGTTTAGTCTCTGCATTGGATTGCATACGTGAGAACTACAGCCGGTATCCAATACCCAAGTAGAACCTTGACTTACAGAAAGATTTATTTTTAATCATGAACAAACCTGTATTTGTAACCGAAGCTTCACTAAGCTTCTTCTGGTTAGCCTCTGTAAGATTCTCCTTACAGTTTCCTTTCTAGTATTTAGGCTTATTGCAGTGGAAGCAAACTCCTTTGCTGTCTGCATCAGTCTTGTTCTTAATGTCATTTGATTTTGCCTTTCCATTTATCTTCTTTGAATTGTTCTTCTTTTAAGAAGATCCTTTGGCTCTCTTCCGCTTCCTGGAAGAATCATCTACCAGTAAGACTTGGTCTTTCTTGGTTGGAAAGTGACTCTTTATAGTTTTCAACATGTTTAAGCAACTCAGGCAGGCTGACATATAACTTGTTCATGTGGAAATTCACAACAATTTGTGAGAAAAAGTCCGGAAGTGATTGCAAGATCAAATCTTGGATCAACTTTCCATCCATTAAAACCAGTTGTCCCAATTGTTCAATCAGATTGATCATTTTAGGACATATGTCTGTACTGTAGTGTCATCGATCATTTTAGATCGGAAAAGCTCCTTAGATATCTGATATCTAATAGTTCTACTTTCCTCACCATTCAACTTCTTGAAGGTGCCGGAGTACAGTAGGAGCATCCATAGTTTCATGCTGACGCTGAAGCTCGTTACTCATGGATGCGAGCATGATGCATTGAGCCAACTGTGCATCATCTTGCTACTTTCTAAAAGTAGCAATCTCTTCCTTAGAGGCATTGTCTGCAACCATTGCAGGGATAGGCATATTAACGACATAAGATAGCTTTTCAACCTTGAGAACTATTCTCAAATTCTTTAACCAGTCCTTTTAATTTGGTCCAGTTAATTAGCATCTAATATGCTCCGCAGTGATAGTAAATTAGACATTGTAAAATTCTGTAAATGAATTTATAATTTAACAACATTTTAGCATACATTAATTACCAAAATAAATTAGGTCTTTATTTTAAATTGGTATCTCTCACTTTTTCATCAAACTATATTACCCTCATTATATAGTTCGGCAAATCTAATTAAAGATTTGCTAGTGAGAATAAGGATCCCATTTCAAATATATATAGCCTTGTGTGTGTACAACAAACTATATATAAATAAATAAGTAGACAATTGTTGTCAATTACATCACTATATAACTCCTTGTATTTTGCCTCTTACATTATAATGGTCAAGTTTGTGCACATCCGAATTAAAATAATCTAAGTTAAGTCCAACCTAGCACTTCCATATATGTGAAGAGAAAAAGACCGCCCTTGTGTGTGCACAACAAAGCAGTAATGTTCAATTCCTTAATAAGCATCAAATGTCATAAAACAACATCTTAAATATTTAATACTCGTCTTGTGTGTGCACAACAAACTCATATTAAATATTTAATACTCTATTGCTTTACTATGCTAGAAGGCGACGTTCGATATTCCGAATATCTTTGAACGCTTAGGACTTAATATGATTTCTTTGAGGGGTTTGTTATTATTTGTCTCATCTTGTTTAGCGCGCATGCACACACACACACACACACACACACACACACATATATATATATATATATATATATATATATATATATAATACGCGTCATATTATTTAACATGCGAAACATGTTGTATAATATATAATATATACACAATAAGCATGCACATATAGAATACTATATTCTACCCGGATTGATTATGAACTTTTATTCTAGTTTGGTTCACTAGAGCCACCAAGTGAACCAAAAGGTCAAACCTAAGGTGCAAGAACAAAATTTAAATATAATTATTACATTTAAACCCGAGCTCCATTACAAACGGGTCTTCAAGCGCTCCTTGCTCCTTTGTTTCCAATTCTTCAAGTAATTCTAACTAAACCTATTACATAAACTATTTACAATAAATAGAAACCTTGATCAGCAGTCAAGGAGAGGTACATAGGAGGAAGATAGAATTTACATCAAGAAAAACTAGAGAAGACGAGGTACGCAAACCCCATTTATAAAAACTCATTCATTCAAGCACCCACTAAAATAAATCCAATCACACATTGGTCAGTAGTCCATAATCAATCCCTATTTATTATCATACATATCTCCATATGTATCAATAAATAACATTCATCTCATGAATAATAAAATCATTCCATATATGCATTGATATCATTTAATGGGCAATTAAAAGTTTACAAAAATTCAATTTTGAAACAAAATAAACTCCTTTATTTTAATCAAAATTTAAATTATAATAAACTTATTTATTTTATTTTATCCAATTTTGAATAAAAATAAACTCCTTTATTTTTAATCAAATTACAAATCAAAATAAACTCTTTTATTTCAATTAACATGGAATCAAATTTCAAGTTCAAAACAAACTCTTTTATTTTAACTTAAAATTATTTGAAAATAAAATATGTTGAATCCTATTCCTTATCGAAATAAACATCTTTATTTTTAAGGAAACGTGGAATCCTATTCCATATGTGAATAAACTCCTTTATTCTAGGAAACATGAAATCATATTCCATATGTGAATAAACTCCATTATTCTAGTTAACGTAGAATCCAATTCCAAGTTCAAATAAAACTTTTAATTTTAATTATATTCCAATTGAAAATAAACCTTTTATCTTAATTGAAAATAAATAAAATCAAAATAAAAAATTTTCAAAATCTGCAGACCCACGCGGTTGCGCTCCAAAATGAACTAGGAGCGGCGTGACCGCGCTGCACCCCCAGAAACGATTTTTGGGTTCTGGCGCGGCCGCACTCCAGAATGAACTGGAAGCGGCGCGGTCGCGCTGCGTAGCAGAGTTCGATTTTTTTTATGCCCAGAAAATCGATCCAATCGCATACCCATACATACATGGAATCATAATAATTGATAATTAACACAAGGTTAGGCTCTGATGCCACTGTTAGGTTTGTATATAGCGCGAATATGCAATCAAATTATATAAATAGTGCGGAAGCGTGATAAAACGGATTTTAAAATTTTTCATACAAACCATCACCATGATCTTTCCTTGTGTTCAATTATAAATTAACGAAAGAGATAGAGATTAAGAAGTTATACCCTCATAGAACCGTGCTTCTTCGGGTACAAGTTCACCTCCAATTCTTTCGCGTTCTCCTTGAATTCCACCGATTAAATTCCTTCCTTTGATCAACGTTAGCCACCCAAGTGTTTGGCCTCTAGAGGTGATCCACCAAGAAATAATAGTTATTCAAGAAGATGAGTGTTGGTAAAACCCTAGTTTCTATCTCTATAGAAATTGCAAGTACTCTCTCTCCAATTCTTATGGAAGAGTGTGTAACTGTCTAACCCTAAATAATGATAAGACCCCTCTTATTTATAGATATAGGGAACCCTCCTAAACTATTTAGGATTAGGGTTTTTATTTTAATTAAACTCCTTTAATTAATTAAACTCCTAATCCAATTAGAAATTTATGAGAGAGTACTTCTATTAATTAATTCTCAATCCCTATTAGGAATTAAATAATAGTAATAGTAATAATAATAATAAGACTTCTCTTATTAATTTATATTTAATATTTTCAAAATATTAAATAATAAATATTAAGCTATTTAATTTATTCTATCTCCATAGATTAAATTAAATACACTTAACTTATTATTACAATTATGTCATTTACTTCTTAAACAAATATTTTTCTTTTGCGGTGTGACCCTTTATGTTCTCTATATTATACCGGTTGTGAATAAATCAATTAGAATAATTCTACTCTTATTTAAATAAATAAATTAAACTATTTAATTCATTTAAATAAATAATATTTATTCTACAATAAGGGTAAGCCCCCTTAACGATCAACGACTTTCCAGATAATATAGATTTCAACATTAATCACAAAAGAACCTTTCAGTGAATAGTTACCGTACAATTTAATCCTTCTACCATGCAATGTCCCAATTAAATATAAGATATGGAATTACTGTCAAGTCTTATTTTATTTAATTATATGTATTTCGATTCTCAAATGCACAACCATGATTAATGCAAATTAGAAACTCCTTTCTAATTTCATTTTTCTTTGGCCAAAGACTTCTGAGTCGTCATTTATCGAATCATATAGGACATTCTCTCCTTTTACTAGAAGTGGTAGATTTTTTGTTGATCATTCACCTATCTCCATGTATAACTTATTATACCCAATCATACCCTTTGATATACCCTAAGGGTCTTAAGGGACATGTCAAAGTATAACTCATCACACACAACATACTATGATGATCTCAAGTCCAAAGATCATTTGTACTACTATCACTAGAGGAATTCCTATTGACAGGCGAGTAAAACTCCATTAGGTATTCCTTAGCGAGCCACGTTCAGTAATCCCATTCATAAGAGCAAGCAACACATGTACTAATCTATCCGGATTCACTAATCCCCTTTTTAGTAATCCATCGATTAGGAACGATTTTAGTTTATGAGTTATCTAGAATTTAGATCTCATTAGCATGATCACCATCATGATTTTAAAAGCATTGCTCAAAACTATGGGTTTATCACATTTAATATAATAGCACTATGCAGATAAAGTAAAATGCCTTTAACAATCGAATAAGATTACAAAGTATATGCTACATCATATCAAATATGATTGGCTTGTGTGAATACTACTTTCATTTCGTCTTTTTACGTGGCACACAACGTCTTATCATTTGATCCGCACAAGTCTTGAAGAGAAATGGTTCATCCCAAAGGTACTGCTTGACATCATAGAGAAATTTCTTTCTTTGCTTAGAATTTAAATCAGGCAGGAGTACATTACTGACTAGGTAATTCACGTAATCAACATACCAAGGCATTTTGGTATTGATACGGAATAGCTGCTCATTCGAAAATGACTCATTGATCACCACATTATCCTTTTTCTGAATTTCTGTATTCTCTAACCTCGAAAGATGATCAGCTACCTAGTTCTCCGTACCTTTTCTATCTCGGATTTTCAGGTCGAATTCTTGCAAAAGAAGGACCCATCGAATCAACCTTGGCTTGGCGACCTTCTTTGCAATCAAGTATTTGATGGCTGAATGATCAGTGTAGACTATCACCTTGGTTCCAATCAGATATGCTCGAAATTTATCAAAGACAAATACTACTACAAGTAACTCCTTTTATGTGGTAGTGTAATTCAATTGTGCATCAGTAAGTGTCTTACTTGAGTAGTAAATGGTGTGAAAAATCTTGTCCCTACGCTGACCCAACACTGCTCCCACTACATAATCACTCGCATCACACATCAACTCAAATGGCAACGACCAATCAGGCGCAACTATGATCGGTGTTGTGACTAACTTCTTTTTCAGCACTTCAAAAGCCTCAATGCATGACTGATCCATCTTGGAGGGAACATCTTTTTCAAGGAGTGCACATAACGGTTTTGAAATTTTGGAAAAATCTTTGATAAATCGTCTGTAGAAACCTACATGTCCGAAAAAACTCCTTACGCCCTTTACAGATGTCGGTGGGGGTAACTTTTCAATTGCTTCAATCTTTGCTTTATCTACCTCCAAACCGGCAGCTGACACTTTGTGACCCAAAATAATCCCTTCTTGTACCATAAAGTGGCATTTTTCCCAGTTAAGCACCAGATTTGTTTCCACACAACGTTTCAACACTAAGATGAGATTGTTAAGACACAAATCAAAACTATCACCGAGCACAGAAAAATCGTTCATAAATACCTCCAAATTCTGCTCAACCATATCCGAGAAGATAGCCATCATGCATCACTGAAATGTAGCCGGTGCATTGCATAACCCGAAAGACATTCTCTAGAATGCAAACGTTCTATAAGGGCATGTAAAAGTAGTTTTCTCTTGGTCCTCCGGAGCTATTACTATCTGATCAATAAATGGCAGTGAAAAATGATCATTGCATGTCGCTTTATTCAACTTGCGGTAATCCATACACACTCGCCAACCTGTAACTGTTCTTATAGGAATGAGTTCATTATTTTCGTTTTCAACCACTGTCATTCCCCCTTTCTTCGGCACACACTGTACAGAACTTACCCAAGAACTGTCTGAAATCGGATAGATAATACCGACATCTAACTACTTGATGATTTCCTTCTTAACTACTTCTTTCATGATCGGATTCAATCTTCTTTGTTGCTTAATAACCAGTTTTGCTCCCTCTTCTAGTAAAATTTTATGCATGCAAAACGACAGACTGATTCCCTTGATGTCTGCTATTGTCCACCCAATTGCTGTTTTATACTCACGCAAAACCCTTAACAGTTTTTCTTCTTGAGATTCATTAAAATGAGCAAAAACTATCACTAGTAGCGTGTCATAATCTCCCAAGTAAGCATACCTTAAATGAGAGGGAAGAGGTTTGAGTTCAAGCACAGGTGGTTCCTCCACTAACATTTTGGACCTCTTTTCTCCTTCTTTCGGCCGGTCAAATGTATCAAATTGTCTGCTGAATTTCCGAGAGATGAGGAATGCATCTAATACCTTGACACAATCCCACTCATCCAAATAATCAAAAGTGTCTATTCCAACCAAGGCAACTTCTAATGGATCTTTTATATAACTTGCTTCAGTCCTTTCGGTCACTATCTCGTCCATTAGGTCTATCCGTAAGCACTCTTCGCCTTCCTTAGGGAATTTCATAGATTTGAACATATTGAAGGTGGCTTCCTGATCTTGCACTCTCATTGTCAATTTACCTTTCTGAACAACTATCAGAGTTCTCCCTGTTGCTAAGAACGAACGACCTAATATAATGGGGATTTCCTTATCCTCTTCGTAATCCAATATGATAAAGTTAGCCGGGAAGATAAATTTATCGACCTTAACCAAAATGTCTTCCACAATACCCCTTGGGTACGTTACTGACCTGTCTGCCAATTGCAAGCTGATATTTGTCGGTTTTGGTGCCTTTAGGCCTAGCTGAGTGTAAACTGATAACGACATTAAATTGATACTTGCTCCTAAGTCACACAATGCCCTTCCAAAAAACTGGTTACCAATTACACATGGAATGGTGAAGCTTCCTGGATCCTTTAGTTTGGGTGGCAGTTTATTCTGTAAGATTGCACTGCAATCTTCGGTTAATGCCACCGTCTCGAATTCTCCCAATCTTTTCTTCTTTGATAAAACCTCCTTCATGAATTTTGCATAAATGGGCATCTGTTCCAGGGCTTCTGCAAATGGTATATTGATGTGCAGTTTCTTGAAAATATCTAAGAATCTGAAAAATTGCTTATCTAAATTGGCTTTCTGAAATCTCTGGGGAAAGGGAACGGAAGGCACTACATTGTCTTGCTTGAGTTCTTTCAGCTTTGCCTCCGAACCTGTATCCTTCACCTCAATTTTCTCCTTCTCTTCTTCGTTCACCACAACTTTTTTTGGTTTCGATTTTCCTTCAACCGTATTAGGAAGCTCTTTTCCACTCCTTAAGGTTATAGCCTTGTAGTGTTTTTTTCATCCGTTCTTGGATTAACCTCTGTATCGCTTGGAAGTGCTCCTTATGGTCAACTGTTCAAAACGTGAGCCAACTGTCCCAGCTGATTCTTCAAGTTTGTAATTGACACTACTTGGCTTTTCACATTCAAATCTACTTGAGTTAACAGCTTGTCTTGATCATTCATTCTCTTCTCAGACGCTGTAATGAATCTTGCCAATGATTTCTTTAAACTCGATTTTCTCTCTGCCTGTTGTGGAACTTGGTTCTGAAAGCCTAGAGAATTTTGTGGCCTTGGAGCTTGGTTTTGAGCCTAATTATTACTACTCCACGAGAAACCCGGATGATTCCTCCACCCCGAATTATAAGCATTCTAATATGGCTGTTGTGGTCTATTATAACTCCCTATGAACTGTACTAACTCTGCATTAATGGCACATTGATCCGTAGCATGATTTCCTGCACATAATTCATAAATCATCGCTGTAAGACCCCGAATTTATGAAATAAAAATTTATTATTTTCTTTATGATTATTTTTCTAAATAGTGAAGTGCTTAATTGTTATAAATGATAGTTAAGGGTGTTATATGCAAATTATCTGATAAAAAGTTTGTCGGGGAATATTCTTTTTATCGGGGAATATTATATTCGGTACCGTGAAATTGAATTTTGTATCGACCTTGAACCCGGTACGAAACCCATTTCCAAAACCCCATATCGAATGGCTCCTATTGAACTTCAAGAGTTAAAAGTCCAACTACAGGAGTTGTTAGACAGCGGTTTCATACGTCCGAGTACATCGCCTTAGGGTGCTCCTGTTTTATTCGTAAAGAAGAAAGACGGGAGTATGAGACTTTGCATTGACTATCGTGAGTTAAACCATGTCACCATCAAAAATAGGTACCCGTTACCTCGCATTGATGACCTGTTTGACCAGTTACAAGGTGCTCAATTCTTTTCAAAGATCGATCTTCGTTCTGGATATCATCAGTTGAAAGTTAAAGCTGATGACATTCCAAAGACTGCCTTTAGAACTCGGTACGGGCATTATGAATTCCTAGTCATGTCTTTTGGATTGACTAATGCTCCTGCTGCTTTCATGGATATGATGAACCGGATATTCAAAGAATATTTGGATCATTTTGTGGTTGTCTTCATTGATGACATTCTCATATATTCTAAAAGTCGTGAGGATCATGAGCAACACTTGAGGCTGATACTCCAAAAACTTCGTGAAAACAAGTTATATGCTAAGTTGAAGAAATGTGAATTCTGGCTTGAGGAAATTGCATTCCTTGGTCACTTGGTTTCTAAGGAAGGAATCTCGGTTGACCCGGCGAAGATTGAAGCAGTATCAAATTGGGAACAACCCACGTCAGTAACCGAAGTACGAAGCTTTCTGGGTCTAGCTGGTTATTATCGGAGATTCGTAGAAGGATTTTCTCGAATAGCCATTCCATTAACTCAACTGACTTGGAAAAGCACAATATTCAAATGGAGCGAAGAATGCGAGAAGAGTTTTCAAGAACTCAAAAGAAGGCTCATTTCAGCACCTGTATTGGCAATACCTTCAGGATCGGAAGGATTTGTCATCTACAGCGACGCTTCAAACAAAGGACTAGGTTGTGTTCTCATGCAACATGGGAAGGTTATAGCCTATGCGTCTCAGCAACTCAAGGAATATGAGAGGAATTATCCTACTCATGATCTAGAGTTGGCAACAGTTGTTTTCGCGTTGAAGATTTGGAGACATTACTTGTATGGGGAGAAAGTGGAGATCTATATAGACCACAAAAGTCTCAAATATTTTTTCACCCAAAAGGAACTCAACATGCGACAACGGCGTTGGCTCGAGCTGTTGAAAGATTACGATCATACCATCCAGTACCATCCTGGAAAGGCGAACGTAGTAGCTGATGCATTGAGTAGAAGATCATATGCAAGTATGAGTGCGTTATTGACATCTCAAAGGCCTATTTTGGATGATTTACAAAAGATGGAGATAGAGTTAAAGACTCCAGGAACCCACGTGAAGGTCGCAAATATACAAGTAGAACCGGCTTTAATCGACAAAATTAAAGCTGCTCAAGTTATAGACCCAAAGTTGATGAATATGAAAAAGAAGGTACAAGAAGGTGTTATTCCAGAAGCAAGAATCGACGAAGAAGGAATATTGCGAATCAACTCTAGACTGTGTGTTCCTAACGACCCTGACTTGAAATACAAAATCATGATGGAGGCGCACAACACACCGTTTGCAATCCACCCTGGAAGTACCAAAATGTATCGTGATCTTCGACATACATTTTGGTGGAACAATATGAAGAGAGAAATTGCAGAGTTTATCGCAAGATGTTTAACTTGTCAACGTGTCAAGGCGGAGCATCAAGTACCAAGGGGTCCATTGCAACCACTTGAGATTCCAAAATGGAAGTGGGAACACATCAACATGGATTTTGTGACAGGTCTTCCCAAAGTTTCTCAAGGCTTAGACGCAATTTGGGTCATTATAGATAGATTGACCAAGTCTGCTCATTTCTTGCCTATACGAGAAAACTATTCACTCGAGCGTCTTGCTAATTTGTATATTAGCGAGATTATGAGATTGCATGGCATGCCAGTATCCATAGTTTCTGATCGAGATCCTAGATTCACTTCACGATTTTGGGTCAGCTTGCAAAAAGCTATGGGCACGGAATTACGATTCCGTTCTGCATATCATCCCCAGACAGACGGACAATCGGAAAGGACTATTCAAACCCTCGAAGATCTATTAAGACTCTGCGTACTAGACTTCAAAGGAAGTTGGGACAAATACTTGCCATTGGTGGAATTCTCTTACAACAACAGTTATTAAGCAAGTATAGGCATGGCTCCCTTCGAGGCATTGTATGGACGAAGGTGTCGATCTCCAGCATGTTGGGATGAAGTAGGTGAGGCAAAATTGTTGGGACCCGAGTTGATACGTATGACTACGGAAAAGATCCAAATGATCCGACAACGTATACAAACAGCTCAAGATCGACAAAAGAGTTATGCTGATCTTCATCGAAGAGACGAAGAATTTATTGTCGGAGATCATGTATTTTTACGTGTTGCTCCGTGGAAAGGTGTTACGCGATTCGGAAAGAGAGGAAAGCTTAACCCTCGATTTATCGATCCATTTGAAATCCTCGACCGAGTAGGAACTGTGGCCTACAGACTCGCCTTACCGCCAAGCATGTCTCGTGTTCATAATGTTTTTCACATATCCATGCTACGTAAATATGTGAAAGATCCAAACCACATTATTGAGTTAGAACCAGACGAGATAGCAGAGGATTTGACGTACGAAGAGATACCTGTCAAGGTCTTGGATAAGAAGGAACAGATTCTACGATCAAAGGTTATACCTCAAGTTAAAGTTTTATGGAGAAACCATGATGTTGAGGAAGTGACCTCGGAGTTAGAATCTGAAATAAGAGCAAAGTATCCTCACCTCTTCGAAATGCCAGGTACATACGTCAATTTCGAGGACGAAATTTCATAAGGAGGGGAGATTGTAAGACCCCAAATTTATGAAATAAAAATTTATTATTTTCTTTATGATTATTTTTCTAAATAGTGAAGTGCTTAATTGTTATAAATGATAGTTAAGGGTGTTATATGCAAATTATCTGATAAAAAGTTTGTCGGGAAATATTCTTTTTGTCGGGGAATATTATATTCGGTACCGTACGACGGCGCCGAAATGACAATATTGTCAATGATAGTGGGCCCCACAACGGGTTAACTGTCGGATATAGAAAGTGATAGAAATTGGCGGTAAAACTTTAACCGATAACTGTTGAAATACCCGGTGATAAAAGAACAGTAAAACGCGTTATTCCACAGTAGCACACGTTATTCCACAGTAGCACACGGTATTCCACAGTAGCTCACGATATTGCACAGTGTTTTATATTATTGATTCAATAATTGATAAAGTAGCAATTGCACAGTATCTTGATTCACTAATTGTTAAATAGCATATGCATAATATATTTTACTATTTGTCACGACACTGTAACTCATATCATTTGATAGGATATTTTAGCATTATTGACAATGTCTAGAAATTCTGTCAAGAAAAGGGGTTATTTAATTGCGCGCCATTTTTATGGAAGGCCCCCTCTTTTCTGGGAATAATCTAGTTGTCAGTATTACAAGTATATGCTATCTTTGATATTAATACATTTAACACAATAATACAGAAAAAGGGATTTATTGTGATAATGGAGTTATTTTTTTATAATGGTTTTATCTTTTTGATAATGGAATTATCTTTTGATAATGGAAGAAAAAATGGATGGATGATATAAATGGAAGAAAAAATGGATAGATGATATAAATGGAAGAAAAAATGGATGGATGATATAAATGGAAGAAAAAATGGATGGATGATATTAAAAGAATATGCTAAGGGTATAAGAGTAATAAACCAAGAAAATTTAGGGAAAAGACTAAAATGCCCTCACCTTGATTTTCCTATAAATAGGGAGGGTTTGCTTAAGAAATTTTCACACCTTCATTGCCTATACTTCCTCTCTCTCTAAATTTCTTAAGTTCTCTTAGTGTGATAGGCTATTGTGAGTATTTGTGAGAGTACTAGTATTATCTGAAGTTAGTAAACTTCATAGAAAGTAACATCCAGTTAACGAAGGTAGGGAATATCATTTCTTTCATACTCATATATAATATCATTTGCTTTCATGTTCGTAAGTGATGTATACTCATAAAGGTTGTTATTCATTCTATATTAATTTGTGGGGATAACCTGTTCGTGCGGTATGACGCATGCCTGGTGAATATCCTTTTGTATTCATTCCTTATTATTCTGTGGGAATAACCCGTATGTACGAGTGTCGTACCTGGTGAATACCCTTTTGTATTCATTCCTTATTACTCTGTGGGAATAACCTGTATGTACGGAGTGTCGTACCTGGTGAATATCCCTTTGCATTTGTTCCTTATAAATTTGTGGGTATAACCCATTTGTGCGGATTGACGCATACCTGGTGAATAACCCGTCGTATTCATTACTTATTAATCTTTTGTGAAAATAACCTGTCTATGAGAATTATCGCATGACGGGTGAAAATCCATTTGCAGTTTCATATATTCTGTTATACTCGTATAACGTATCATTTCTTTTGTACTCTTTAAGGGATATCTTTTTCTTTCACATTTCTCCATTTATGATAAAAAAATCTTTTTTTGTTTCCAAAACCTTATTTTTAAATGGAGAAAATCCCTGAAAATTAGTAGAATATCCTTAATAGTTTGTGCTTCATCTAATATCTTTTCACTTGAATCTTTCTATTTCATTTTATACGTTATAGTTGAAGCATGAAATAATTTCTTGAATATCATTCTTGAATTTGACTCCACAATTTGGTCATCGTGTTGGCAATTTGGTCAATCTTTGATACTGATTAAATTATAGAGCTTTTCTTATCCTTAATCTCACTGTATCATTGTCATCATTCTCATCCTCATACTTAAATTATGGTATTAGTTCTCTTTGGCCCGTAGTGCAAAGATGAACTGGCGTGACATGATTTTGACCAAACTATGTATTGGTATAATCATGACTTTTTGTGTTACAAACAAAGGCATATGGTGAAAGTTCTCTTTGGCCGGTAGTGCAAAGATGAACTGGCGTTTGGCATGATCATGACCAGTGATGTTACAAATTAATATCTTTGGCACGTAGTGCAAAGAGAGGCAGTTGAATATAAACTGTTGATTTGGATGTTCATAAACAGGAATTGTTGATTGGTGTTACAGGGATAAAATATTGGTGGTGATCCTTTAATTTATAGAAGATGGTAGATATTATAATCTACTTGACTCTTCTAATGGATTGTTTGTTCCGCTGCAATTGTTGTTGTTGAACAATTAAAATATCTTTAAATCTCTGATTTAATTCTGTTGAAGACTAAAGATAAATTTTATTCTTCATTATCTTAGTCATGATATTTCTTACTGGGCTATTTGAGCTCACACTTTTCAGTTTTGTTCCATTGTTCTTCTCAGGAAAGGAAAATGTAGCTGGGACTAGCCGGGGAGTGGAGTGATGGTCCGAGTTAGTGGTTGTCCTTATCAAGTTATGGCATAGTTTAATAATGATTGTACTAGAGACTTAAAACATGTGTTGCCGTCTTTTTACGGCATTGTAATAATTTGGGTTTGGATACTGTAGTACCATACGATACGATATTTGTATGGAAAGTCACAGTATGTGTGTGGTCGTATTTTGCACGACAAATATTAGTTGTAAATGGGAAATTCGTATTTGTATTTGTATTTTTGTAGAATGTTATTGGCGACTCAAAATGGGTTGTGTGGACCTATTTTGGGGGCGTTACAGTTGGTATCAGAGCTTAGGGATATGATCTCTGGTAGAGATCTGGTATTAGAGCTAGGAGGGGAGAGACGAGTAAAATCCTTCGCTAGTGTGTCCTACCTAAGCTATTTTTGTTATTTAAGTAATTGGTTTGGTTATAGGGATAAGATGTTGCATGTTTATTTCTTTAACTAATCTTTATTTTGTGATCACATTTCAGAATGGCATCTGAAAACCAAGAGATTCACTATGAGACTATTGTGGCTGAAAACCAGGAAGCCACAAATAATACGGGTGCAAACTCAGAATACCATGATGCTAATCATGATGCTAACAACCGGATGAATGATGAATTTTTTAGGAACTTCATGCAATACATGCAGAACCAGGCGAGAAGAGCTCATGTCTACAATACTGGCAGAAACGCTGATAATGTACGGATGGTCACTGCCAAGCAGTTCAAAGAATTGGGACCACCTGAATTTTTCGGCAAGCCAGATCCACTCAAGGCAGAGTCATGGCTTAAACAATTAACAAAGATATTTGATGTATTGCGTTGCACGGACGACCAAAAGGTTCATTTTGTCACCTTCATGTTGCGAGGAGAAGCAGATCATTGGTGGGAATCTGTGAAACGTACCCATCGCTCGGCACTCGAGATGTCTTGGGTCGAGTTCCAGGAATTATTTAACGAGAAGTATTTCCCAGAAAGTATTCGTCATATGAAGGAGGTAGAATTCATTAAACTGAAGCCACTTGGGTAGCCCATGATGCGGGCATCTTCTCAATAGGTCCTTGAATCTCTCCCAAGCTTCATACAGAGATTCTCCATGTTGCTGCTCAAAAGTAGTAATGTCGTTTCTCATCTTCAAAATTTTCGCTGGCGGGAAGAATTTTGATAAAAAAATTTGGGCCAAGTCGTTCCAAGTAGTGATGGATCCCGTGGAAGCGAGTGTAGCCAACTTTTTGGTTTATCCTACAATGTGAAGGGAAACAACCGTAGTCTCACTGCATCATTCGTAACATTGTGGTACTTGAACGTATCATAAATCTCCAAGAAGCTCACCAAATGCTCATTCGGATCATCATTAGCCAATCCTCCAAACTGTATTGAATTCTGAATCATCTGAATTGTACCCGGTTTAATTTTAAAGGAATTAGTAATGATGGCCGGCCTTGTGATACTTGACTTTAACTCATCAATTTGGGGCATAACATAGTCCCTTAGTGATTTCTGCTCTTCGTTAACCATTCTCTCCTTTTCAAATGTCTCTTGGCAAAATTTTCTCAATTGACGTAACTTGTTCTCAAGACTATCCTCACACTGCACAAGCTCCGGTTCCCCGGCAACGATGCCAAAAACTTGTCCGATTTCACAATCAACAATTACGTGTAAATATACACAATCAACAAGTAATAAAGTGGTAAATAGAGTATCGTTCCCACAGAGAAATATTGTGTTTTATAATTTCAACTACCAATCTAATTACTCTATTTTATTAAACAATCACAATTTGAATATCGATTAAAACTAATTAAACTGAAACTAAGATCAATAACTAACACGAATGTTGAAATTCAGATTTAAAAGCTTAAGACTACAATATCCCCAGTTATGTAATATAAACAAATCTAACTACGTCATCCAATTATTTACTTCAATGGAGTTGTTAACAGGAATTAGAATTTATTTATAAGTCCTTTTCTAAGTGAGCAAATAAATTTATCTAACCCAATTAATTCTGCGATATTCCTATGCAAAACTAAGGGATTAAATTTATTAAATATCAATTCCCAATAGTTACATGCAGCGAAGAGATATCTCTATTCACTTCACAACCCTAATTATTTATCTTATGCAAATAATTAAGAATACATGCTATCATATTCAGGTCTAACCCTAGATTTTATCTCCCGAATTCACCTAGAGTATCCCGCTAATTGTTGGCCAGACAATTAATCAATAAGCGTAGAATAGGATAGACAACTCAATTTAAATAAATAACTAGAATCAAAGTAGATAATTAATTCATAAGCATAGCTGGTTCAATTGTAGCCTTAATTAAAGGTTTAGTTCATGCTAAAAATAATAACTAGAATTCCAAAATAAGTCATCATAATTAATTACAAATTAGAGATAAAAAATTATAATTATCTTCAATCTTCAATCCACCAATCTGAATTCTTCACAATGCTTGTCCCGATCTCCAATTTCCTTACTCAGATCAAAAATCAATCTCCGTGTTGGTATCGTCAGTATGTTGTATTATCAATCTCCCCCTTTTTCTTGCCTTCATATGTCTCTTATAGTCTCCTCGTTAGATTAATAAAAAGAATCCTTGTTAGCATCAACCTTCTAAAATAGCTGATCCTGCTGAAAATAAACTCATTTTCTTCCAGCCGCATCCTCTCCCCGGTGAGAAATTCCTTCACAATATTCGCGCCCCGACGAGAATACAAGCTTAAAAAGCTCACCCTGGTGAGAATGTCCTGCACCAAATTTCTTTGTTCTTTTTCCAATCTGCAGCCAGCCTCAACCTACAACATCAATACGAAAACAAATAAAAAGATACTAAAAACACTTAAAGATTGTAAAGAATTAAGCCAAAGATGTATCTAACTCGTAGGTTAAAACCCACTCATCAATAAAATAAATGTATATTAAAATGTTGTCTATTTCACATGCAGAATTTGAAAATGTCAAACTCACTAATATCACTGTGAAGCATACTTGATGCTAATAAACTAACAAAACCGAATTACACGGACTGACTAAGGAACCTGAGAATTGTTCTCACTGCAGAAAAGATTTCTTATGTCCTAAATTCACCCATCCTGCAATTGTTGTAGAAACAGCCTCTGAGGAAGAGATTACTACTTTTCGAAAGTGACAAGATGATGCAACCGTGGCTCAATGCATCATGCTCGCATCCATGAGTAACGAGCTTCAGCGTCAGCATAAAATTATGGATGCTCCTACTATACTCCTGCACCTCGAGGTATTGTATAGTGAGAAAAGTAGGACTGCTAGATATCAGATGTCTAAGGAGCTCTTTCGATCTCGAATGACTGAGGGCACTACCATTGAGACTCATGTCCTAAAGATGATCAATTTGATTGAACGTCTTGGACAGTTAGGGTCCGTGATCGATGGGAAGTTAAGTTAAGATTTGATCTTACAGTCACTCCCAGACACCTTCTCATAATTTGTTATGAATTTTCACATGAATAAGTTGAACGCCAACTTGCCTGAGTTACTTAACATGCTGAAAACTGTTGAAGGTCACTTCCCGTCCAAGAAGGACCAAGTCTTATTGGTGGATGATTCTTCCAAGAAAAGGAAGAGGCCCAAGGTATCTTCTGAAAATAAGAAAAAGAAGAAGGCTAAGGGCACGGTGAAGGTGAAGGTAAAGGATAAAAAAAATCTGATCCAGATAGCAAAGGAATATGCTTCCATTGCAATAAGTCGGGTCACTAGAAGAGAAACCACGAGAGGTTTCTTGCGGAACAAAAGTAGAAGAAGCTTGGAGAAGCTTCGACTTTCGATCAAAATTCTACTTGGGTATTGGATATCGATTGTGGTTCTCACATATGTAACAATATGCAGGGACTAAGCAGAAGTAGAAAGCTGAACAAGGATGAAGTTGTCCTTCGAGTGAAAAATGGAGCAAAGGTTGTTGCATTAGTTGTAGGAACTTATTGTTTAGCACTGCCTACGGGCATGTCCATTAGTTTAAATAATTGTTATTATGTTTCAATACTTATAAAAAACATTATTTCTATTTCTATATTGGATATGGATAGTTTTGATATTATAATAAAGAACAACAGTTGTTCTATTTATAATAAAAATGTTTTATATGGTATTGGCAATTTACTGAATGAACTTTATATACTTGCATGAAAATATACTTCAAATTGAACAAACTAAGAAAAGGAAAAGAGATGATGTTACTTATACCTTTATGTGGCACTATAGACTCAGTTATATTAATGAAACAAGATTAGTCAAGTTGCATAAAGATAGACTTTTAGAGCTATCCGATTACGAATCATATCCGACTTGTAAATCTTGTCTCATTGGTAAGATGACCAAATCTCCTTTTAGTGGAAAAGGAGAAAGAGTTACAAAATTATTAGCGTTGGTACACACAGATATATGTGGACATATGACAACGACTGCACGATGAGGGTATTCTTATTTTATTACTTTTACTTATGATCATTCAAGATTTGGATATGTGTATTTGATGAAATACAAATCTGAATCGTTCGTAAAGTTCAAAGAATTCAGAAGTGAAGTAGAGAAACAAACTGACAAGAGTATTAAGATTCTTCGATTGGATCGAGGAGGGGAATACTTAAGCAATTAGTTTCTTAATTATTTCAAAGAAAATTGTATAATCTCACAATGGATTCCACCAGGGACAACACAGTTGAATGGTGTATCTGAAAAGAGAAAATCGAACATTGTTGGACATGGTTCGTTCTATGATGAGTTTTACCGACCTTCAAGTATCTTTCTGGGGTTATGCCCTAGAATCGACTGCATACCTACTTAACAAGGTACCTACAAAATCTGTCCCAAAGACTCTATATGAGTTATGGACAGGGAGGAAACCAAATTTTAAGCATGTTAAGACTTGGGGTTGTCCAGCTTATGTTAAAAAGTTTGAGAATGATAAGCTATAGACTAGATCCGACAAGTGTAGATTTGTGGGATACCTTAAAGAAATATCAGGGTATTATTTCTTTCATTCTACTGACCAAAAAGTGTTTGTTGCGAAACATACTACCTTCTTGGAAAATGAGTTTATCCTTGAAGGGGTCAGTGGGAGTAAGATATATCCGAGATGGACTCCATGTATGAAAACCAAGTATGGACTTTGGTTTCACCACCTGAGGGCATTAAGCATATTGGGTGCAAATGGGTCTTTAAAAGAAAGACTGGAGCGGACGGCAAGGTAGAGACCTATAAAGCCCAATTGGTTGCAAAATGTTTCAAACAAAGACAAGGTGTGGACTATGATGAAACCTTCTTACCAGTAGCTATGCTCAAGTCCATTCGGATTTTGCTTGCAATTGTAACTTATTATGACTACAAAATCTAGCAAATGATACAGCAGAGAGTTTTGTTTCAACGGTTGGGACACTTGAGGAGGATGTATATATGATACAGCCAGAGAGTTTGTTTCAACGGTTGGGCAATAGGATCTATCATGTATGGTATGATAGGTACTAGACTGGATCTTGCTCATGCACTTAGTGTAACAAGCAGATATCAGTCGAATCCAGGAGAAGATCACTGGAAGGCAGTGAAAAATATCCTAAAGTACTTAAGAAGAACTAAGGATTTATTTCTTGTCAACGGTGGGTCTGAATTGAAACTAGAGGGCTACACAGACTCCAGTTTTCAAACGGACAAAGATAACAGCAAATCCGTTTCAGGGTATGTGTTTACCTTAAACGGCGGCGCAGTGAGTTTGAAAAGTTTCAAGCAGCAAGTAGTTGCTGATTCAGTGACAGAGGCAGAGTACATAGCTACAAGTGAAGCTGTAAAGGAAACTGTTTGGATGAAGAAGTTCATAACCAAACTTGGAGTGGTTCCTAGCATTAGAGGAGCTGTACTTTTATTCTGTGACAACACTGGAGCTGTTGCGCAAGCTATGGAACTCAGGTCTTATCAGAAATCCAAACACGTGTTGCGGCAGTTTCATTTGATTAGAGAGATCATTGAAAGAGGAGACGTCACCCTGGAGCGTGTGGAATCTCAAGACAACATTGCAGATCCATTTACTAAAGCTTTAACCCAACAACAGTTTGATCATCACTTATAGAAGATAGGTATTAGATACTATGGCGATTGGCTTTAGTACAAATGGGAGATTAAAAGTAGTATGCACACAAGCCAATCATATTTGATATGATGTAGCATATACTTTATTCATTTATTAATAAAAGAATTAATTTATTAAAGACATTTTACTTTATCTACATGGTGCTGTTATTTTATATGTGATAAACCTATAGTTTTAAGCAATGCTTTTAGAATTATGATGATAATCAAGCTAATGAGATCTAAATTCTTAGAGAGATTAAAACTAAAATCGTTCCTAATCTTAGGATTACTAAAAAAGGGATTAGTGAATCCGGATAGATTGGTACATACTTTGTTTGCTCTTAGAAAGAGGATGATAGATATCATAATCATTTGTGTGGAGACACTAAAGTAAGTATATAGGTATTTATTGGAGAATAAGTTCACTGAACGTGACTCGCTAAAGGAATACCTAATGGAATTTTACTTGCCTGTCAATAGGAATTCTTCTAGTGATAGTAGTATAAGCGATCCTTGGACTTGAGATCATCATAGTATTTTCTTGTGTATGATGAGTTATACTTTGACATGTTCCTTAAGACCCTTAGGGTATATCAAAGGGTATGTTTGGGTATAATAAGTTATATATGGAGATAGGTGAATGGTCAACAAAGAATCTACCGCTTTTAGCAAAAGGAGAGAATGTCATATGTGATTCGATAAATGACAACTCAGTAGTCCTTAGCCAAAGCAGAATGAAATTAGAAAGTAGTTTCTAATTTGCATTATTTAGAGTTGTGCATTTGAGAATCGAAATACATATAATTAAATAAAATAATACTTGATAGTAATTCCATGTCTTATATTTAATTGGGACATTGTATGGTAGAAGGATTGAATTGTATGGTAACTATTCACTGAAAGGTTTTTTTATGATTAATGTTGAAATCTATATTATCTGGAAAGTCGTTGATCGCTAAGGGGGCTTACCCTTATTATAGAATAAATATTATTTATTTAAATGAATTAAAGTTGTGTACTGCCAATGCAATCACCAATCTGATTGTGTCATGCCTTGCAACTGGAGCAAAGACTTCTTTATAATCAATACCAAACTCCTGTTTGTAGCCCTTAGTCACCAATCTTGCATTATGCTTGTCAACTTCACCATTCTCTTTCAGCTTTGTCTTGTAAACCCACTTTACACCAATTATTTTTTGCCCCTTGGGAAGATCACAAAGCTCCTAAGTATCATTTTTTTATGGTTGTAATTTTTGCATCCATTGCCTTTCTCCATTTTGATTCTTTGGCAGCCACTTCGAAAATGATAGGATCACAATATGAAAATAGAGCAAAATGTGTAAGTGGATCATCACCTTGATCAATTCCAGTTACCTCATAATCAGTTATCCATGTTGGTCTTCTTCGAACACGTTGAGGCCTTTGTGATTAAGCTACAAATGGGCTTTGATCGGCTACTGGAACATTTTGAGTGGGTCCTTGCTCATTCTCCACAGGCTCCTGCCCTTTCTCATCATCATCACAATCTGCTAGAATATTTTGTCGCCATTTTCATTCCATGACCAGGTGCTTTTTTCATCAAAAACCACATCACGACTAATAATTATTTTCATGGTGCTAGGATTGTATAGCTTATAAGCTTTGGACTTATCACTAACACCAAGAAAAATGCAATTTTCTCCCATGTCATCTAGCTTCCTCCTCTTTACATCTGGAATATGAGCATAGGAAATACATCCAAAAATCCGGAAATGATCTACAGCGGGTTCCTTTCCGCTCCATGCTTCCTTCGGTGTCATATTTTGAACAGCATAAGTGGGACTTCTGTTCAATATATAAATGCTCCAATTAACAGCTTCAGGCCAGAAGTTTTTTGGAATGCCACTCATATTCTAAAGGCTTCGCACCATATTCATAATATATAGTACGATTTTTTCTTTCGCACACTCCGTTCTGTTGGGGTGTGTAGGCTGCTGTAAGTTGCCTCTTGATTCCATGAACCTCATAGAAATTTACAAATTCATGTCAGTTATACTCTCCACCACAATCAGTACGAAGAACTTTAATGGGACTGCCAACTTCTTTCTCAACGAGCAATTTATAGCTTTTAAAGGCTCCAAAAACTTCAGATTTTTCTTGCAAAAAATAAACCCATGTTTTACGACTATAATCATCAATAAAGGTAATTATGTATCTTTTACCTCCTCCATTAGATTGTGGTGTAATTGGCCCACAAATGTCAGAATGAACAAGTTCCAATGTCTTCTTCGCTCTATAAGATTTTCCTTGTGGAAACGGATTGCAGTGTTGTTTGCTAACAACACACTGTTCACAAACTTGAGAAGGAACTGTAATATGAGGAAGACCCGTCACCATGTTCTTCCGTTGTAGTGTTTTTAATCCACCAAAATTCAGATGCCCATAGCAGAAGTGCCATAGCCATGCCTCATCCTTCACTTTCGTTGAGAAACATGAATGAGTGGTGTTGCAGAGATAAAACGGGAACATACGATTTGCTGTCATGTTAACTTGAGCAATTAAACCCAACTTTACATCTTGAATCTGACATACTCCATCTTTGATAGAAATCTCGTTTTCCTTTTCTTGCAACTGACCCACACTAAGCAAGTTGGTCTTTAATTCTGGCACAAAAAGACCATTAACAATAGTGTGGGTGGAATTTCCTTTAGTTTAAATGGTTACCTTTCCTTTTCCCATAACTAAAACCGTGGAATTATCACCGAACTTAACAGAGCTGCAAAAAGATTCATTCAAGTCAAAAAATGCATCCTTATCTCCACACATGTGATTGCTGCAACCAGTGTCTAAATACCACATGTTTTGTTGAGTTTCTTCCTTCACGTGACACGCCATAAAAAGAGACACTTCTTTTTTTTCTGCAAAATTATTTTTTCTCCACTTTGTCTATTCAAAGCAGCTTCACATTCTGACTTATAATGGTCATACCTATGACATTTGTAACATTCAACATTAGACTTGTTTGCTGACTTTGGTTTATAAGTTGTTGAGTGGTAGCCGCCACGTCCCTTGCCTCTTCCTTGAAATTGACTTTCTTGGTGCTGATGATTTTGTTGTTGATTCCAACGATTATTGTTGAATCTGCCTCCTCTACCTCGATCATTGCCCTTACCTCGTCCTATATGAGCTCCACTGGTGTAAAGTTATTAACTGATGAGGCCTTCAATGCTTGTTCTTCTTTCTCTTGCTGGTTAATTTTTTTCTCATGAACCAATAAGGAACTTTGTAACTCATCAATGGAAAGTTTATCAACATCATTAGCTTCTTCTACAGAACATACAACAAAATTAAATTTTGGTGTCAAGGATCGAAGAATCTTCTTAATAATGGTTACATCCTCTGTCTTGTAGCCATGGATTCGCATTTGATTAACGATTGTCATCGTTCTTGAAAAATAGTCTGTAACTGACTCTCCTGATTTCATTCAAAACATTTCGAACTCCGAACGAAGTGCTTGAAGTTGCTGCCTTTTAGCCCTTGTTGTACCTTGATATTTTTTCTTCATAGAATCCCAAATATCCTTGGAAGTGTCTTTGCTAATAATTATTTCCAAGATAGGATGATCAATGGCCTGAAAAAGATAATTTTTTGTCTTCAAATCTTTTGGCTTTCTCCCTTCCAACTCTGCTTTTTGGACATTTGTTGCATCTTTTTCTAGTTGTCCAATTCCAAATTTAACAATTAGCCAATATTCTTTTGACCGTAGAAAATTCTCCATTAGCATACTCCAATGGTCATAGTGACCATCAAAGCATGGGATCTTCGCTTGCACAAAATTAGGATCTGAAGTCATTGTTTCACTACTTCTATAGAAGTAAGAAAATCAAAAACATGTGAGAAAATAAAGTTGCGGCTATTGTGGTCTGTTTGAGAACTTTCACACTATTTCGGAACTCACACTTTTCTCTCCTATTTCTGGCTCTGATGCCACTGATAGAATATGGCAATACATATGAAAGCAATATATTAGAAGACAAAGGATGGTGATGTTTTTCTACTCTCTGCTTTTCTTACATTTATATTGAATAACCAACAAGCCTTTTATAAGGCTAATACACAACTGATACATAATTTAATAGACTAAACATAAGACTCCTAAAGATAGCTAAACAGACTCCTACTATTAGGTAGGAAACCAACAGATGCATAGGACTTCCAACAGACTCATTTTTAATTTCTCAACATTTTCTTTGTTTTTCTCTTCAGTGAAGTGATATTAATTAGTTGATCAATTATTTTGTAGGAAATGAGCAGTTGAACTTAGAGTTTGGGAGTGATCTATAAGTTGATTTCCTTTCATAAGTATTTGCTTCAATACATGACTAGTGTAGCAATTATTTGTGTAACTAGTGTATCAATCTGCACAATGAATTTACTTTTGCTGCTTGTAATACAGTATTACTATTTTGCTATTGTTTGTTAAACTTGTTTCTTAATTTATGGAATATAAGTGCCCTCCTTTATTGTTGTAGGCCAACAAGATTACTGAGTGTTTATCCCTTAAATGATTCTATCATGCTTTACCATTGTGATGAAAATTTATACAGCCGAAAAGATACCACTAAAAACTCAACAAAGATACCATTACGAAAATTTATGAATTCCGACTTTTAGTCGTATTTAATTAATTTCGTGCAAGATAGTGACAAATTCAGAGCATACTTTTGTGTTTAAAACATTTAGATGTAGAAAACAAAGTAAAAGATATCTTTTGATTTAAAATTTTCAATCTCTAGTGAGAAAGATAACTTCACTGCTATACAGCTCATACATAAAAATACAAATACAGAAACTACAACTCCTTGCTCGTTCATTCCAAAAGCTACAGCTTAAACTTCGTTGCTCATGAAAACCCAATGAAGAAGCTTTCTCTGAGTTATGTTTTCACCTGTATCAACAAAACAGTCCGTAAAGAAAAGGCCTGGAGTTGCAATGAAGCATGATGCTTGATACTCCCTCCGTCCCTTAATATAAGTCGTTTTAGAGTTGTGCACAAGTATTAAGGAAATGATTGTATAACATTAAATATAATATCAATTGCTTATATTGTCCTTGTATTAAAAAAAGAGGGTGTTATTTATTGGGTAAAAAATAGTAAGAGAATCAAAGTTATATTTAATACTTGGGGTAATATTGGAAACTAAGCAATTAATGCTTACTTGAAATTCTCAAACGTCATATATTAATAGACAAAAACACTTTTCTAAAACGACTTATATTAAGGTCGAAGGGAGTAGTTGATATCTAGTTACTTACAAGGAAGTTGGTTTTTCTTCTATTTCTAAAGCATTTAAGAGACTGGAATGTAAATAAAAACTTTTTTAAGTTACTCGGATACTTACTCAGATTTGAATACAATTTTGCAATCTTTCCTCATATTTGAATTTGACTCGTTTTATTGTACTCGAGTTCGACTCGACTCGTTTTTTAATCGAGCTACTTGCTAACATTTGAGACATATACTAATTAGACACACTCCCTTATATATATATATATATATATATATATATATATATATATATATATATATATATGCACATGGATTAAGAAAGTCATTTAATACTATCATTTAATAATTTAAATTTGTGTGAAATTCCATCACTACCTCTTTATGGGAAGTTGAAAACTATTAATACAAGGGAGAAAATTTCTTGGGACAATAAGAGAAGTTAGGAGCGATATAAAAAAGTAAATAATTTATTCTCCTAAAAAGTTGTAAACGACAAATAAATTAGAATAAATTTTTTCTTCTAAAATGATTATTATTATGGAACGGAGGGAGTAATATTTAATATGTAGGGCATGCTAATAATTTTTCTATCTACCTATTTTCCTCAGTTTATTGTGGTTATATCTTTTTTTCAACACAAATTAAGTCATAAAAGTTTGTCGGCAGGTAAGTTTCTAGGCATCATTATTTCAATCTTCTTTCCAAAAAGCGTTAGTCAATTTGGGGAAACAATATGCAGAAAGTGTTTCATACAATCCAAAAAATTTCTATTTATTTAAAAAAAAAAGATGACCACAAAATATTTAAGTACAATTTGGTATATTAGCTTTATAAGAGTAATTAATATTTACAAACAAAATTAAAACAATAATCTTCGTTTGATAAGTATATAATGACCCTAAATATGCATAACGTAAATTGTAAAAATCAAATAAGCTTCTTATTTTAGTCCACAAAATTACATTCAACTTACATTATCAATATCAGTCCTTGCTGATTCAACAACTTCGTAAGATACAACTTATAATAGGCAATTGTTACGATAGTTAATCTCGAGTTAAAAAGATTAATATTAATTCCGAATATCACCCCCAAATGTAAACTAGTACTGTTAACATGGCTAATGCATCTTTCATATTAAACTCTTCTCTGCCACAATTTTTGGATTTTCTCTTAACATTTTCCTTTCAAATGCTTCTTTAAATACCTACCTTAATTTCTCAATCTTAAGCATACACATCAAACTTTATTTTCTCATAATGTCCATTTGTACGGACAGGGAGAGTAGTACTCAGCAGTGTACACAGAGAGGGATGCTAAATTTCTTCCACATTTTCAGACGGGAGCCAAACGGTAAGTCAAGATATATATATGGGCAATATGTAGGTGCACAGCTGTGCACTACACAGTAGGACTGTGGCGACGGTTTTTTGGGCTATGTCGTCATAGCTCAAAAAACCGTCGTCATAGCCCTACTGTGTAGTACACAGCTGTGCACCTACATTGTATATATATATATATATATATATATATATATATATATATATATATATATATGGGGACTGATTCATGGTCAACATTTTAAATTTAAGGTTATCTTTACAACACATCGTGACCGTCCATCCGATGATCTAACGGTGTAATAGAGGTCCTGTCAGTTTCCAATATTCCGCAGTTTAATACTGCGGACGGGACAAATGACCAAAAATACCCTCATTGTAAAAGTCTCTCGTCCGCAGTATTAAAGTGCGGACGCTAAGTATGACTGACCAATTGAAAAACGACGTCGTTTTTAAATAAGTGTCGTCCGCAGTATTAAATTGTAGACGCTAAGCCAATTAAAAAACAACTTCGTATTGGCCAAATTTAATTTTTTTTAGTTTTCAGGTTTTTCAGTATTAAACCGCGGATACCAAATAATAGAATTTCCATTCTCAAGTATTCCGCAATTCTCTTGAGCTGTGTGTGTTATATCATAATTTCCATTCTCAGGCTGCATTCTTTTTCAAGTAGTCATCTTCCCCGTTGGTTTACAAATTTTACAAAACAAATTAAGCGCCTGGGTTATCTTGATTTCATTATGAGGATGTGGGTCTCCATATATTTAATCGTTGGAGAACCTAAGGCATGTGGGTCTCTTATCATCCATACCTACCCACGATCTTCTGTTATTCTTGGAAAAATTGAAGTAAAATTCATGGAGGGATATTCAAGAAAGGATGAGGTCCGTCCTCGGCTGTTTTCAGATGAAAATTTTCATTCCAGATTTTTTCTGTTTTCATTGTTTCCTTGTGGACAAATTTAGTACCTCAATTAATGGACTTTAAGAAAAAACAATCAATCTAAGATGTTCAATAATCAATATTACCTTCAGAGAAAAACGAGCACTGAAACGAGCAGGTCAGGAAGGTAATATCGAAAATCTTATTTCAAATTATGATAGAATGGATCTTGAAAAAATTCAGTTTGGTCAAGCGATCCATAACATTGTTGCAACGGAGGGAGAGGAAAGGATTACAAGAAGTGTAAAGACCAACATGTGGAGATCTGAATGAATGAATAAAGCTTTCGTAAAGTGGAGATTTGAATCAATGAAATCGTAGAGTGGAATCAATTATTTGGCATTCGCAGCTTAATACTGCGGACCCTAGAAAACTAAAAAAAATTTGAATTTGGCCAATACAACGTCGTTTCTTAATTGACTTATCGTGACGTCGTTTTCCAATTGTACTTAGCGTCTACAGTTTAATACTGCGAACGAAAGACTTTTATAAAGAGGGTATTTTGGTCATCTGTCCTGTCTGCAGTATTAAACTACGGAATACTAAAAACTAAACTGCAGACGTGAGCTTTATTAAATCTTTCGATTATCAGATGGACGCTCAGGATCTGTTGTAAGGATAACTTTAAATTGACAATGTTGTCAATGCATCAGTCCCCTATATATATATATATATGACAAAACATACAAATATCCCACTGTGGTTGTCGAGTTGTCAGCATTAGCCCACTGAACTTTTAAAAAATAGAATTATTCCACTGAACTTTTTAAAATTTCTTAATTGGGTGATTCCGTCCACTTTCACTAACAGACGTCAAAAAATCTGGCCAATTTTCCTACGTTGCTTTTTAAAAAAAGAACAAAACAAGTAATTTCCTACGTGGCTTAAAAAACAGACAAGTAAATGATGACCACCATTTTCCTCCATCTTTCTTTGACCACCATTTTCTCTCCCCTCTTTCCTTCTTTTTTCTCTCCTCTTTCCTCTTTCCGGTCACCATTTTCTCTCTCCTATTTTCCACTTTTTTCTTTCTTTTCTTTGTCTTCTTTCCAACCACCATTTTCTCTCTCCTATTTCCCACTTTTTTCTTTCTTTTCTCCCTCCTCTTTCAGGCCACCATTTTCTCTCTCCTCTTTCCTATTTTATTCTTTCTTTTCTCTCTCTCCCCTTTCCGGCCACTTTGTTTGTTCTTTTAAATTTGATGATAGGCGCCATCTTTTTCAGATCAAGATTATCAAAGCAACAACACCATCCACAAAATAAAGAAAAACAATAAAAAAATAAAAGCAAGAATCTCATCATATTTCGTTGTTTAACAAATTCATGAAGAAAAAACCTTTAAATCAGAGACCCAATTCGATTTTGGGCAAACCCATAAAGGAAAAATCACAAATTCCAGAAACGACCAATTATTATCATAAGGAACTAGACATAATCCATGTAAGAACCAAATATATATATATATATATCATTTTAAGATAAAGATTTACCATCAGAAATGAGATGTAAATTCTTGTCGGAGAGTTAAAAGACTGGACCAAAGACAGAAACAGCAAGGAGAGAGAAGATGAACCTCCTAGTGCATCGCCGAAATCGCTTCATCGATGATAATTTTTAGTAAGGCTAGTAGAATTAGGGTTTTGGAACATTTGTCCGGATGAATTTGAACTAAGATTCGAAAAGTGAACAGATGAATTTGAACCAAGGCTGGCCTCTTCGGCTCTAGAGAGGACTTTGATTTCCGGTCATAGGGTTTCGTAGAGGTGGATGTAGAGAGGCTGAGGAGTACTAGGTGTTTGAGGCGGTCGAGGGTGAGGAAGTGGCCGGTGGCGGGGTCAGCTCTGACGATGATGAGTTTGAAGGAGTTGGTTCCCAGGTCTACTGTGGCAATTTGGACATGTTCTGGGTTGAAGATGAATAACATTAGAGAGAAAGAAAAAGAAAAAATACATAAAGTTTAGTAATTGGCAAAAAAATCCACCTTGGAGCCATATCAACATTTAGTTGCCTTTCTTTTTATTTTTAAAAGCCACGTAAGAAATTTGAACAATTTATTTGACGTCCGTTTGCGAATTTGGACGGAATGACCCAATTTAAAAAGTTTAAAAAGTTCAGTGGGCTAATATTATTTTTTTAAAGTTTAGTGGACTAATGTTGACAACTCGACAACCACAGTGAGGTATTTGTATGTTTTTCTAGTTAACAGATCTTACACTGTCCATGCAGTGAATGAATGACTGAGATTTAAATTAGCCGGGGCCCGATCGCACCTCCTACCTGCAGCCAGTCAAAACGTTGTCGTTTTGATTGGCCACAGGTAAGAGGTGCGACCAGGGTGAATAGAATTTAAAATCCAACAAAACGACTCCGTTTTTAACTGGCCGCAGGTAGGAGGTGCGGCTAGGGTGAAAAGAATTTAAAATCCAACAAAACGACACCGTTTTTGACTGACCACATATAGGAGGTGCGGCCAGGGTGAAAAGAATTTAAAATCCCCCAAAACAACGCCATTTTGACTGACCACAAGTAAGAGGTGCGTCCAGTCAAGTTATATTCATATTTGTTCCATCATATCTAATGTTTGCTGCTACAGAATTAGAAAGAAGGAAAAGATAAAGCTTGATTGGCCGCTACAGAAGCACTACTAGCACAGTAAAAATCATTTTCTCTTCGATTAATCCACTTCAAATACTAGTAAGAATATTCTTACCGAATTTTTTTTTACTAATTCTTTTAAATTCATAAATTAGTAATAAAATTATATGTATGTAAATTAGTAGTAGAATTATATGTATAAAATATTTCTTGGATAGTATTTATGTATACAGATTGGGTAGAAACTGTATGATAATAAAATATTTTTAGATATCAAATATTAGTTTTATTGTTGTTGTTGGTATTATTTTATAAGAAATTTTGTTAATTCATAAAATATTAGTAAAATTACATGTATGAAACAATTGTAGATGTTGTTATTGAGATATTTGTATTGTTGTTGTTATTGGTATTGTTAGGCAAAAATGGACAGTTGGCTGCCTGGACCCATTGACCCCAGTGTCATTTATGACCAAAAACAACATGTTTCGGAGGATATATGGAATGTGGTTGATAGGGTACACTCTCATCGACCCAAACGACTTCAATTATATATGATAAATGGGAACTGACTAAAAATAACCTATTAAAACTGTGGGGGTTTGGGGTGTTTAGTTATCCGGCAGTAATTACTAAAACAAATACCACTCTTGTATCTGCCCTAATTGAGAGATGGCGTCCGGAGACAAATACATTCCATATGAAATGTGGGGAAATAACAATAACATTGGAGGATGTCCATTTTATTTTTCGATTGTCGATATTAGGAAAACCCTTAACTTGTCTGGTATTTGATGCCCTATTGAGATATTTTACAAAATATTTTGGGGATGATATGGTTGGGGAATGGAAAAATGTTAAAAAAGATATGGTATTTCCCTAGTTTGGTTGCCCGAAACTTTCTCTGAGTGCTCAAAAAATGCAAGTAAAGATGTGGTTAAGTGTTATACAAAGGCATACCTCCTTTGGATATGCGGGACGATTTTCTTTCCTAATAGGTCAAGAAATACTATACACCCTAGGCTTATGTATTTTGTATTTTATTCAAATAAGATTGCCACGCATGCATGGGGTGCTGCATGTTTAACATATTTATACCGGGGTTTGTACTTAGCTTTTAGAAGAGGGAGTAAATATGTTAATGGTTGTGTGACCTTGTTGCAAATTTGGTCATATGAACGTTTTCTGGTTGGAAGGCCTAACCCTAGGCCAGATTCTTTATTTTGGCTCCCTAGGGCAACAGCCTGGGCATATTCTGCCACACATAAATATCCTGATCATAGGCGGGAGAATCTCCATCATCATTTGTCTTTCCACCGGGACAAATTTGATAAATAACCTAGGTGGAAGGTAGTATGGCGGTTGTACCAGCGATGGAATGATGATTGGAGTAGTTATAACTATGAGACTAAAATGGCAGGATCCGGTCGGGTCCCATTGATTCATTTCAATGTTGTAGAATATCAAATGCCCGACCGGGTCATGAGTCAATACATGCATGTCCAAAGTATTCCGTCCCTGGCCGAAAGACATGATTTTCTTAGACAACCCACGGGGTAGAAATTCGAGCCGGAGGATTACATGGAAATGATAAAGGAATACATTGGGCAGTGAGAGTTGTATATGGACGAATTCGAAGGACAAACAATGGAGGTTGCAGAAACTATCTCCATGGATACGTACTTCACATGATATAATAAGATTACCCGAAGACATCTGCAGTGCCCTCGACGCGAAGGAGATCAAAACAGTTCATACGAGCCTCGGTCTGTATACAATCAACGTCATATGGTTAGCATGGTAAGCAAACTTAAATTTTTACAAATTGTTTAATTGATATAATCTATTGTATTATTTGATGCTAATGTGTTTAGTTTTTGTCTTCTTATTTTTATGTTTTTTTTCATAGATTGAGAGCGCCAAATCCCTTCTGGTTAAAGTCTTCAAATTCAAGTAAGACTTTCCTCTAGAATACAAACTCATGAAAGATGACTGGGACCACCTGTATGTAATGTACGATGCGGATGTGAGGGGTGGGGGGGAGGAGGAGTATACGGGGGAGGAGTATATGGGGGGTCGAGAGACAGAGATGCCTACCTCTTCGGCCATACCGGACATCTACGTCCCTAGAATGCAATCCGAATTGCCTCAGCTTACTCAGCTTACATACGAGAATGCATCTCAATCTTTCTTTGGGGATGAGGTTCCAGTAGTCTCCTTACAAATTGAATATGGACCGAAAGGGTCTATACTAAAGAGACTTCGTGAGCAAAAGATCCTAATGATCAACGAGAACCTCTTCTTCCCAACTCCTACCAATCCCCAGATGTTTCCCCATCAAGCACCAGTGGTACACATTGACTCACGAAGATATTAGGTCTTTGTAACCCAGAATGTGGATATATGAGCATGCGATGGACGGGTATATGTGTCTTTTGCGGGATCGTGAAGAAATATATCGGGGATAGGGGATATAGGGGTGGGTCAAATTTGGCTTTATGCCCGAAATGAGCATTGTCTAAACGGGCCAAATCATAAAGCCCAATTTTGCCAATCATATGGTGAACCTCCAGTGGGACCGTTGCATGAGTGTGATTACGTCTTTATGTCTCTACGTTCACCCACCAACAATCATTTCATACTGTTAGTCTTTGACGTTGCCAATTGGAAGATTTCTATCCTTGACCCCTTCTATAATGACACACCATACATGAAGCTGACTAATATGTATAGAGAGTACGTCAATGTCGCGGTACGTGTTATTTATTGTTTTTCAATTCAATGCATCATTTCATGTTTATGTACTTATGAGGTTCCTTTTATTTTAGGTACAATTAATACCGCTAATTTTGCAAATAGGTAACCTGTTGGGTAAATGGTGTCGTACTTCCCCAAAGGTCTATGCAGCAAAGGGTCGCCCCGTTCAGGAGAACACATATGATTGTGGTGTCTTCGTTTGCAAGTACGTCGACTACCTCATACGGGGCAACCTTGACCTGACGTCTTCAAAATGGTTAGCTAAGGATTCATCAGTGTTTAGGTATAGGATAGCATATGAATTGTTCAAATATAAGGCTAGAGATATTCCTAGGGCACAAATCATTTAGATGTTCATACATATGGTCAATGTAAACCAATTACTTTTTAGTATTATTGAGGATGATATTATAATTTCAATCAAAGTCAGTTATTTCAATTCAATGTATGTTATTTTAATCTCAATGGATTATGGTATAATTTATGTTATGAGTTTGGTGATGTTAGTATTGTTGGTATTATTGGTTTAACCAAAGCTTGTTGATGTTGGGATATTGTTAGTATTATTGTTTAAAACTTTGGTATTGAACAGGTATGGGCTGTATTGAACATTATGGGGTAAAGCCAACTCTTTGTATTTTGGCCGCAGGTAGGACATGCGGCTAGTCTTAATGTCCTATATGCTGGCCACAGGTCCTACCTACGGCCAACATACAAGGGCATATGGGCATTCCATTCTCCCTTTATGCTGGCCACAGGTAGAACCTACGACCAAGATTATTTATTTATTTATTTATTCAATGGGGGAGGGGTTGAACCTATGACCTATTGCTTAGCAAGGATCTAGTACACTAACAAAATTTAAAAACAAATTATTTTTTTCTCTTTTAATGGGGGAGGGGTTGAACTTAGGGTACACTAACAAAATTCAAAAACCAACTTTTTTTCCTCTTTTAATGGAGAATGGGTTGAACCTAGGACCTCTTACTTAGCAAGGGCCTAGTATACTAACAAAATTCAAAAATAATTTTTTTTCCTTTTTTAATAGGGGAGGGGTTGAACCTAAGGTACACTAACAAAATTCAAAAACTAAATTTTTATTTCTCTTTTAATGGGGGAGGGGTTGAACCTAGGGTACACTAACAAAATTCAAAAACTAAATTTTTTCTTCTCTTTTAATGGGGGAGGGGTTGAACCTATGATCTCTTATTTAACAAGGGCCTAGTACACTAACAAAATTCATGATATAAAATTTTAAAAGATAGACACTTTTATTAGACTTGACAATACAATAGGGTCATCATGATTTAGGTTCAGGAATTCTTAACACTCTATAATGATTGCGTTTGTCATGTTTGGTTTCGAATTCACATATAGCACATTTTCAGTGAGGTTTACTACATAGCACTTTTGAATTTCGATTGTTTTTTTAGCCCTTTGTTTGAGAAGCAATTGGTGGCAAAAACTCTTGTTCTTCCTCTTCTCCTTCTTGTTCTTCATCATCATCCTCCAATCCCACCTCCTGAGGTGCATATCCGTCCGTGCGGTCAATATCATCGTTTGGTATGTCGGTAATATTCTCATCGGGGTCATATTGATCAACAAGGATTTTTTTCTCGTGCATTTAGTTCTAGTACAGTCTTGTAACCTCAAACTGAGCAAGCAACTTTAATAGCTAACTGTTGATAATCACTCATCAAATGATTGTATCGCATTGCTTGATTTTATCAAAGTCAGCACTCATTGGAGAAACCATTACTTCTTCACCATTACTCTTGTTAGCATCTCTTGTCCACAGAGGAACGATCATGTCATCAGGTATTTTTAAAATACTCTTGAAACATAAAAATCTCAGAATATGCCTACAAATTTGACCAGAATGTGAAAACATTTAGCAAGTACATGTTATCGACCCTAGCAGATGATTGTTGACAACTTGCTGATATCTTCGACTATCTTTCATTGCATCTGCCCTGTACACTGCATAGACCTTTGTATCAATAAAGCACAACTCACTGACTTTGTTGATGTTGTACTTTAGAGAATCCACTAGCTCTTTTTGAAAACGTCTGAACATCTATTTTGTATAACATTCCGCATCATGTACTTGCAAAGATGATCCACATACCAAACTACGCTTCCGATGTTTTGTTACGTAGTCGGTCTTTCTCTATCTCATGAATTGTTTCTCAATAGCCTTCTGACTCTTGACTACAAATTCTTTCATGCCTGTTGAAGCATGCACATATTCATCAAAAAAATGATTTATGCTTTCGCTTCTTCCGGTGGTTGTCATTCTCGCGGCAAAATATCTCTTTGTATATATAGATATCCATTTCTCCTTCACATTATACAAACTAATGAGTCATTCATTTTGATATAAATCATAATCCCTCATCAGAATTTCCCAACGCTCCTCAAACTCGTCGATGGAAAATGAATTATACACACAATTGTTAAAATTATCTTTGAACGGTGGGTGTTCTGCATAAACGTGATGCAATTTCTCTGGAAATTTATTGTTAATATGCCAAGAACACAGTACATGATGAGTGGATGGGAGTACCCTAGCAATAACATTGTTCATTGTTTTATCTTGGTGAGTGATGATGGTTACAGGAGACTTGTAGTCCATGACTTCAAGCCACGTCTCTAAGACCCAAAGGAAAGTGTCTTCTGTCTCATCCCTTAACAGTTCAAATCCAAATATAATAGAGTGATAATAGTGGTTGACCTCGGTAAATAGAACAAATGACATATTATACCTATTTGTCCTATAGGTACTGTCAAATGTAACCACGTCACCGAAACGTTGATACATAAACCTTGATCGGGCGTCTGCCCACAAAATACAAGTTATGCGATTGTCTTTGCCTGGTTTGACACAAAAAAAGAATTTACTCGCACTGTCAGATTCAATTTTTTTCAAATAAATGACTGTAGCATGTGCATCATTTTCATCCTCCGAGTCACGCCTTAAATCCCTAACTATATTACGAACATGCATGTCACTAAAACCTACGTTCTACATCCCTCCACCCATTGTGCTCAGAACATTCATCATCTTACTAGGTCCAATACTCACCTTATTTAAGGTGTCAATTAATTGTCTTGCTACCGACGTAATATTCTTATGTGTCTCAATCAAATATACTTTGGCAGGTGTCACTAAATGATTATTGTGATCTAACTTAACAATCGAAATACGCCAATTGTCTTCTTTCTTACTGTGAACAACATACATTCTAGCTTTGCATAATGTTCTTCCTATCGAGTTGCTTTGTCTTCTTATTTTATCATTATCACATTCATCATCTACTGAACTCTTTACAACAGTTGGAGTAAAATGTTAGCAATGATGTATGTCCTAAAAAGCTGAGGAAAAAGATCAGATCTGAATATAACTTGATTGGCCGCACCTTCTACCTGCGGCCAGTTAAAACGGCGTCGTTTTGGTGGATTTTAAATTCTTTTCACCTTGGCAGCACCTCCTACCTGTGGCCAGTCAAAAACGGCATCATTTTGTTGGATTTTAAATTCTTTTCATCCTGGTCGCACCTCTTACCTGCGACTAGTCAAACCAACAGCGTTTTGATTGGCCGTAGATAAGAGGTGCGACCATGGTTAAAAGAATTTAAAATCCAGAGACAATTTGATCATTACACTGGTTGCAGGTAGGAGTTACACTAGTCGCAGGTAAGAGGTGCATGCGGCCAGGCCTCGACTAATTTAAATCTCAGTCATTCATTCATTGCATAAACGGTGTGTGTGTATATATATATATATATATATATATATATAGTGGGTTTAGTTTGCTTAAATTTTCACGAAGAACTTAAGCATGCTTAATTTCGTACGTGGGTAGAGTACACTCGACATAGAGTGAGTAGAGAAAAGCTAGTTATGGAGTATGCATTTAGACAAATGGCTCAGATATTATTAGTATATTGCCAATAGTTTTTTGTCTTTCTTTTTTACGACATTATAAACATATGATGATATAACACGTAATGAACATTTATATATTACTTACTATAGCAACGAACAATAATATCTTTAGCTATCATCACATGTCTATCTATTCCACCAAATAAAAATAGAGACAATATGACAATCGGACAATACACACTTTCTTCCTAAAGTGATCCATTAAGTTTATTAGTTTCGAAAACAACTCTCATTTTAATAAACATAATTAAATCTCAATGTGAGAGGAAAGGCACATTAGCATTTCAGTAAATTTATATTTTCAGAGGCATTGACAGTAGTATATAGAATAGCTTAAAACACGATAGCAAACAAACATTATGGACACAATGAGAAAATATTATAAAACTGTTTTGATAACCTTTTGATATCGACTTCTATGGGGGGTTATAACTAGTATATGTTTGATACAGGGTGACGCCATGTCTTAGGCGGAGCCTATGCGCAAAGCCTGGTCCGGGGTGGGGGATTAGTTCGACCCGCGGGTTGGGAAACCCACATTATCAAAAAAAAAAAAAAAAAAAAGATACAAGTAAAAGGAAAATTAAGTGCAAAAAAAATGTATGTGGACTTGATCCTATTTTTATTTTCTTTGTCAACCTTTTTTTATATCAAAGTTTTTTGGGGAAAGAGAGCCACAAATTTTGAGTGTATTACGAGGACCTGTCAACATATCATTGAATTTCATTCAAATTGGATAGCATAGTGTATGTACAATAATAGAAAAAATTAAACCAACCCATTCTACAAGTTTGACACCTTTTCTAAGAAGACTTTGAAATCTACCCAATCATTTATTTTTCCAAGTCTTCTAAGAAGTATTTATTTCTAAGATAAGAGTATATTAAGTTACAATAAAATTGATTTTTCTTCTTTTATATATAAAAAAAGTAATTTTAATTTGGAATGGGGTACTGATCTATAACCAACTTTAAATTAATGAATCCAATTGTATGCACAATTGTTGTATGCACCATGACTAACAATGACTGTTTACACTAAAATATTACGGACAAATGAGTAATCATTATTTATACAACAATTATGCAGATAGTTAGATTATTTCCAATGTTAATTAAGGCGTTATTTGCTACAATTTGTACAAAATATGGTGAAAGATTGCGAGAACATCACATCTAATATCTATGGACTTTGGTTGACGTTAAAAAGTCTCTTTTAATTAGTTATACACAATTTTGAGGCAAAATGATAATAAGATCATGCTAATAAGTCATCAAAAGTTTTAAATTCAGTAAAATCCAACCCATGTATGTGGACTTGATCCCATTTTCATTTTCTTTGCCGACATTTTTCTTATCAAGGCTTTTTTTTCTTTTTGACAAATTCTTATCAAGGTCTTTTGGGGAAAGAGAGCCACGTATTTTGCGTGTATTACAAGGACTTATCAACATATCATTAAATTCCATTCAAATTGGATAGGAGAGTGTGTGTACAATAATGGAAGAAATTAAACCCAACCCATTCTACAAGTTAAATTTGTCAACTTTTCTAAGAAGACATTGAAATTAATCCACCCTATCAACAATTTCATTTAATTTTTCCAAGTCTTCTAAGAAGACTTTCTGCATTATGCAACTGTCGGTCGAAGTGTTTATTTCTAAGATAAGGGTATACAAGTAAAAACAATATATGGATCCTTTTAATTATTTCACTTAATTAAAATTTTATCCTAAAAGAATATGGCTTTCTATCCATTTTTCACTAATATATATACTCCGTATATATAGCATCATTTGCTCAGACATTCTTAGCTTTCAAAAAGAAGTTAAAAAAGCTACCTAGCTCAAAACCTTAGCCATGGCCAGAACATGGAAGGCTCGTATTTATGTTCTTGTAATCATGTTTTTTGCTTTTCCTTTGTTGCAAATACTTGAATTTGTTAGTGGCACCACAATTGTTGGTTACTCAAATGTAAGTTGTTTGGAGAGTGAGAAGAAAGCTCTTTTGCAGTTCAGGCAAAGTCTCTTTGGTGAAAATCTCTTGTCGTCTTGGATCGGAGATGACTGTTGTTCGTGGCATGGAGTTGGTTGCAGCAAAGAAACAGGGAATATACTGAAACTTGATCTTCATACACCATTTAATGGAGATGATGATCCGATAAACTTCGGCAGATATTGTTGAAAGGTGAAATAAATAGTTCTTTACAAAATCTGAAGGTCTTGAGTTATCTAGACTTGAGCATGAATTGTTTTTATGGAACTCAGATTCCAAAATTCTTTGACTCCCTGAAGAATTTGAGATATCTAAACCTTTCCAGTTCGTATTTTGAGGGTAAGGTTCCCATTCATCTCGGAAATTTGTTGAGGTTGCAGTACCTTGACCTCAGTCATAATTGGTTTGAAGGTTCAATTACAACTGGGATAACAATCTTACTCAACTTACACACCTTGATCTCAGTCATAACTGGTTTAATGGTTCAATTCCAAGTGGGATGAGAAATCTTGGCCAACTTAGAATGCTTGATCTCAGTCTGAATGAGTTTCAAGGTTCAATTCTAACTGGGATTAGCAATTTTACGAAACTTAGAATGCTTGATCTCAGTTCGAATGAGTTTCAAGGTTCAATTCTAACTTGGATTAGCAATCTTACCAAACTTAGAATGCTTGATCTCAGTAGGAATAAGTTTCAAGGTTCAATTCCAAGTAAGGGATTGACAAATCTTACCCAACTTATATACCTTGGCCTCAGTTTAAATAAGTTTAGTGGTTCAATTCCAAGTGAGATAAGCAATCTTACTCAACTTACACACCTTGATCTTAGTTCAAATATGTTTAAAGGTTCAATTCCAAGTGGGATTAGCAATCTTACCCAACTTAGAATGCTTGGCCTTGGTGATAATTCACTTACCGGGAACCTACCACCATCACTCGAAAGACTAACCTCGTTGAAAGTGTTGGTCATGAGCTCTAATCGGCTGAGTGGCGTCTTCCCTGCATGGATCGGACAACTTTCAGAGTTAGAAACATTGTATCTGTATAATAATTCAATTCGATGGTCGGTATTATATCAGATAATCACTTGGTCAATCTCATGAGGTTAAGAGTCTTAGATTTGTCAGATAACTCCGATCTCATTCTGAATTTCAGCGCCACATGGACTCCTCCTTTTCAACTCCGTTCGATTGACTTGTCATCCTGCAAAGTGGGACCCCAATTTCCCCAATGGCTGCAAAATCAAATACACATAGAAGATCTATTCATCTCCAACAAAAGCATCTTATATACTATCCCGGACTGGTTTGAGAATTTATATTCTAGTGTCACTTCGTTGGATTTATCTCATAACCTGATTAGAGGTAACTGGTTTGAGAGAATGACGTTGTCTTCTCGTGTTGAGAGATTGTATCTGAATGACAACCAGCTTACAAGTAAAATAATACTGCATGTTCCTTCAAATTTGTTGAGATTAGATCTCTCCAACAACTTGCTCTCTGGATTAGTAGTTGCTAATAATGATACCACTATTCAAAATCCGATCCTGATGGACCTCTCTCTCTCAAATAATCGTTTGGTTGGTGGCTTTCCAGCATTTTTATGCAATATGACATTCTTATTCTACATTCAACTTTCCAATAATGAAATTTCTGGACAACTCCCTTCTTGCTTAGGGAACCTGAAAACATTGATGACACTAGACGTGACCAATAACACTTTATCTGGACTTATTCCACCTTCTCTAGGATCCCTACAACATCTCTATTCTCTGCACCAGCACAACAATAAGTTTCACGAGAAACTCCCTTCATCATTTCAACATTCGACTAATCTTGTTACACTCGATTTGGCTAAAAATGCTTTAACTGATATCATTGTAACACCCCTTTCCCGAATAGAAAAAAGAGGTCACATGCAACGCACAACTTCAAAATAATTAACAGAGCACTAATAATTTCAAAATATTTAATAGTTGATATTCCATTAATGACGAATTAAATACAATTCTCTAAAAAGTATCACAATAATCAAAACCTAAAATTAAATAAATCTATTTAGTCAAATGTCTCTCTTCACACGAAATCCTAAACCGCCCCTACAAACCTGCCGGAAGAAAAACACAGCATGAGCCAAATGCCCAGTACGGATATAAAGATGTACAAATATATCACAATGTATAACATAACCAAATGAGTCGAATGAACAAATGCATGTGAATTACGAACGAATTACGAATATATCAAAATTAGTGAGACCAAATACAAATAATGAACACTGTCGAACAGAACTATAATCAAAAGAATTTCCAAACAAAATAAGGTTGAATCAAATGGTTATAAGGTAACAATTTCATACTGAACTCAAATACAAATAGCCAAAGGCTAACAAAATACATCGGTACCATGATGTACGCAAATCAAATCGAATAGTACGCACGACAGATACGTCACTAATCGGCCAAACAAACCAAATCAAATATTGGGTCAACTCATACGTATCCTGAACAAATATATCAAATGGCCAAAACTCACACCAAGAGCAACATATAAAACAAAAGGATACGTCGCGGACTGATCACACCGCCACGGAAGGTGTCATGCCCTTGTGTCAAGAAAACATGTGTGTGGTACCCACAAAGGTGGTTAGCTCAAGTATACCCTAAGGATCGAACTACAAAATGTAAGCCAAAAGGGGTTCGAATCACAAAGCTTACATAACCATCTCCAAATGATATCGAATTATTTCAAATACAAACATACTTAATTATCACAAGATATCAACGATCAAAATAACTTTCCGAATTTGAATGAAAATATACGAAGAATGATACAAATGAATAAGGTCTCCAAAACAAAGAGTACAGATACGATTTCTACGTATCAACGCCAACATGAAATTATTATATAAATTTATGAAGGAACAATCATGTGAAACAATAACTAACTTCTAAACGAAAAGCAAAACGAACAATTCAAAATTGAAAGAATTATCGCTGAATGAGTACGGAATCCGTACATGGATTAAACAATCTAATATCCAAAGTATATTCTACAGTAAACTCGTTAAATTCCATCTGTCCGAACTAATTAACAAAATAATAATAAATATAAGTACGACTACAAAATATTATTATCATGTTTGACGTTTTTATAAACTAATTATTATTATTATAATTATGTTCTGCAAAACTTTAAAGTTATAATATCTTAATTATCTACATTTGCTCACAAATTACCCCGTTGTTTACAAAAGAAAACAAGGTAATGATGCTGGAACTCATAACATGCATATGCCTATTGGAATTAAACAGTCAAGTACCTGAAATCTATTACTGCAATTCTATATTCCAACCACATGATCATACCTAATAATATATACACGTAATTATATTAAGTTGATTAAAATATTAAGTTATTACCCACTTATCCTATCATACACATGATCACCTTACTATTTACAGGATGTCAAATTCAAAATGGCGAAACCCAGTAGAGTGACTTTGGTGCCGACACATAACGAATCTCAAATTGATTTTTTTTTATTATTATATAAAACTAATAATATAAAAGAAGTACCTTATGCAAAATTTCTTTAATTTCTTGTGCAAAGCTCAAAATTTCTTCAGGTCTTCCTTGTTTCTTCTGGCTTTCACGTTCTTTGTTTCAGCCGCTAATTGAGAGTACTGATATTACTAATAGTCTTTACCCTAATAAACTAATAGTATTCTTAATTTAATTAGGTTTGATTTTCCTAGACCCATACTTATTAAATTAAGTTGTCCATTAATTATTAGCTGCCCAAATAAATTAATTACAAATTAGATCCAAACAAAAGAAAGATTTCAATTAAAATATTTTAAACTTTTATTTATGTTTTTTTTAATGTATTTTTTTATTTGTTTATTTTTAAATAGCAGGTATTACAGTCATCCCGCCATGGATTGAACAATCTCTTTCCAACTTGAGGTTTCTAAGTCTTCGGTCCAATAAATTTCACGGTGTCATTCCTTGTCAGCTTTCTAATCTCCAATTGTTAAGCTTGGCACAAAATAATATAAGTGGACGTATTCGTTCTTGTTTCGGTAATTTCTCTTCCATGGCTATGAATCACAGTGCAGATGAAATTTATTATATGTTTTCTGGAAATCATGACATTTTGCCTAAAGACTGGATTTTAGATACTATGAAAAGGACAAAACTCGAGTACTCCGGTTCCTTCCCAGTATCTTTAGACCTGTCAAACAATTTCATAGATGAAGAGATTCTGAAAGAGTTGATGGGTCTTGTTGGGTTGGTAAGTTTGAATTTGGCAGGAAATCAGATAAAGGGAAGGATCCCCGAGAACATTGACAATTTGAGACAATTGTTAAGGCTTGATCTATCAAGAAATAAACTATCTGGTCTCATTCCCCAAAGCTTGTCTAACCTTTCATTTCTAAGCCAATTAAACTTGTCATTCAATGATTTCACCGGGAGAATACCAACAGGTTATCAACTTCAGACCCTGAATGATCTATCCATCTATATGGGAAACAAAGACCTATGTGGACCTCCAAGCTTGAACAGATGCCCTGACAACCAGGAATCACCTGATCATCATAATCATGGTAAAGAAAGTGTAAGTGAAGATGATGATAAAGATGATCATTTGTGGTTTTATAGTGGCTTAGGACCTGGTTTCTCGGTTGGCTTCTTGGGATTCTGCTTCACTCTGCATTTCAAAGTCTTGGAGGTATGCTTACTTTCACTTCTTTTAAAAGGTCTGCAATGCGCTAGCTGTTGCAATTGCGCTGAAGACAGCTTCATTGCGCCACAAGTTTCGTAAACATGGAACTAAAGAATGAATTCTGCAAAAGAGGTATATATCTATCTTAAAATTCATTATGATTGTTGTCATTCTCTTTGTTTTTCTCTTCAGTGAAGTGGTATTAATTAATTGATCAATTATTTTGTAGGAAATGAGCAGTTGAACTTAGAGTTTGGGAGTGATCTACAAGTTGATTTCCTTTCATAAGTATTTGCTTCAATACATGACTAGTGTAGCAATTATTTGTGTAACTAGTGTAGCAATATGCACAACGAATTTACTTTTGCTGCTTGTAATACAGTATTACTATTTTGCTATTGTTTGTTAAACTTGTTTCTTAATTTATGGAATATGAGTGCCCTCCTTCTTTATTGTTGTAGGCCAACAAGATTACTGAGTGTTTGATTATACACAATTTTTAGTCAAAATGATAACGAGTTCATGCTAACAAGTCATCAAAAGTCTTAAATTCAATAAAATCCAACCCATGTATGTGGACTTAATCCCATTTTCATTTTCTTTGCCGTCATTTTTCTTATCAAGGTTTTTTTTTTTGACAAATTCTTATCAAGGTCTTTTGGGGAAAGAGAGCCACATAGTTTGGTGTATTACAAGGACCTATCAAACATATCATTAAATTCCATTCAAATTGGATAGCAGAGTGGGTGAACAATAATGGAAGAAATTAAACCCAACCCATTCTCCAAGACAAATTTGTCACCTTTTCTAAGAAGACTTTGAAATCCACCCTAATATATATACTCCGTATCTATACAAACATTTGCTCAGACATTCTTAATTAGTTTTCAAAAAGAAATTACAAAAGCTACCTAGTTATCTCAAACCCTTAGCCATGGCCGGAACACCTAATAGTAGTATTTATTATTATGTTCTTGTGATCATGTTCTTTGCTTTTCCTTTTATGCAAAGGCTTGAATTTGTTAGTGGCACCACAATTCTTGTTTACTCAAATGTAAGTTGCTTGGAGAGTGAGAAGAAAGCTCTTTTACAGTTCAGGCAAGGTCTCATTGACGAATCTAATATCTTGTCGTCTTGGGTCGACGGAGACGACTGTTGTACGTGGTATGGAGTTCGTTGCAACAGAGTGACAGGAAATGTCCTGAAACTCAATCTTAGCACTCCATATGGAAGTCATTGTTACTCGGGCTACAACAGTAGTCATTGTTTGAAAGGTGAGATAAATGCTTCTTTACAAAAATTGAAGTTTCTAACTTATCTCAACTTGAGCATGAATAATTTTTCAGGAATTCAAATTCCAGAATTTTTTGGCTCCCTAAAGAATTTGGAATATCTAGACCTTTCCTATTCAAATATTGTGGGTAAGGTTCCCCATTATCTTGGAAATTTGTCTAGGTTGCAATACTTTGATCTCAGTTGGAATATGTTTAGTGGTTCAATTCCAAGTGAGATAAGCAATCTTACCCAACTTACATACCTTGACCTCAGTTCAAATAAGTTCAGTGGTTCAATTCCAAGTGAGATAAGTAATCTTACTCAACTTACACACCTTCATCTCAATCGGAATAAGTTTCAAGGTCCAATTCCAAGTGGGATTAGCAATCTTACCCAACTTAGAATGCTTGACCTCAGTCATAATTCACTTACCGGGAACCTACCACCATCACTTGAAAGACTAACCTCGTTGAAAGAGTTTGACATCAGCTTCAATCAATTGAGTGGCGTCTTCCCTGCATGGATCGGACAACTTTCAGAGCTAGAAAAGTTGGATCTGAATAATAATTTGATGGCCGGTATTATATCAGATAATCATTTGGTCAATCTCACGAGGTTAAGAGATTTGGGTTTGTCAGATGTTATTCTGAATTTCAGTTCCATATGGACTCCTCCTTTTCAACTCCATTGGCTTTGGTTGTCATCGTGCAAAGTAGGGCCCCAATTTCCCCAATGGTTGCGAAACCAAAGACAGATAGAATCTCTAGTCATCTCTGATGGAAGCATCTCAGATACTATCCCGGACTGGTTTGAGAATTTATATCTTGGTGTCTTCTTTTTGGATTTGTCTTATAACCAGATTAAAGGTAAAATACTGTTTATTCCTTCAAATTTGATGTACTTGGATCTCTCCAACAACTTATTCTCAGGTAAAATAATATTGTCTACTCCTTCAAATTTGATGATATTATATCTCTCCAACAACTTACTCTCTGGATTAGTGGTTGCTAATAATGATACTACTATCCAAATATCGAGTTTGGTACGCATTTCTCTTTCAAATAATGGTTTGGTTGGTGGCTTTCCAACATGTTTGTGCAATATGACAACATTGGCCGACATTCAACTTTCCAATAATCAAATTTCAGGACAACTTCCTTCTTGCTTAGGAAACTTAAAAAACTTGAATATACTAGATGTGACGAATAACACTTTATCTGGACTTATTCCACCTTCTCTAGGATCCCTACAATCTCTCAAATATCTACACTTGCACAACAATAAGTTTCACGGAAAACTCCCTTCATCATTTCAGCATTTGACTAATCTTGTTACACTCGATTTGGCTCAAAATGCTTTCACTGATGTCATCCCGCCATGGATTGGACAATCTCTTTCCAAGTTGAGAATTCTAAGTCTTCGGTCCAATAAATTTTACGGTGTTATTCCTCTACAGCTCTGTCAGCTTACTAATCTCCAACTCTTAAGCTTGGCACAAAATAATATAAGTGGATGTATTCCTTCTTGTTTCGGTAATTTCTCTTCCATGGCTATGAATCACAGTGCAAATGAAGTTTATGATATATTTTCTGGGAATTATTCATATATGTATTTAGAGAGTATTTTAGAGACTATGAAAGGGACAGAACTCGAGTACTCCATATCCCTCCGACTTATAAACTTCATAGACTTGTCAAACAATTTCATAGTTGGAGAGATTCCCAAAGAGTTGATGGATCTTGTTGGGCTGTTAAGTTTGAATTTGGCAGGAAATCAGATAAAAGGAAGGATCCCTGAGAACATTGGCAATTTGAGACAATTGTTAAGGCTTGATCTATCGAGAAATAAAATATCTGGTCCCATTCCCCAAAGTTTGTCTAACCTTTCATTTCTGAGCCAATTAAACCTGTCATTCAATGATTTATCCGGGAGAATACCAACAGGGAATCAACTTCAGACCCTGAATGATCCATCCATCTATGTGGGAAACAAAGACCTATGTGGACCTCCAAGCTTGAACAGATGCCCTGGCGACCAGAAATCGCCTGATCATAATCATGGTAAAGAAAGTGAGAGTGAAGATGAAGATCATTTGTGGTTTTATAGTGGCATAGGACCTGGTTTCGTGGTTGGCTTCTTGGGATTCTACGGCACTCTGCATTTCAACAAGTCTTGGAGGTATGCTTACTTTCACTTCTTTGAAAAGGTCTGCAATGTGCTAGCTGTTGCAACTGCGGTGAAGACAGCTTCATTGCGCCACAAGTTTCGTAAACATGGAACTAAAGGATGAATTCTGCAAAAGAGGTATATATCTCTCTCTTAAAATTCATTATCATTGTTGTCATTCTTTTTGTTTTTCTCTTCAGTGAAGTAATATTAATTAGTTGATCAACTATTTTGTAGGAAATGAGCAGTTGAACTTAGAGTCTGGGAGTGATCTACAAGTTGATTTCCTTTCATAAGTATTTGCTTCAATACATAGTTAATTATTTGTGTAACTAGTGTAGCAGTCTGCATAATGAATTTGCTTGTTTCTTAATAAGATTACGAGTGTTTACTGCTTAAATGATTCTATCATGATTTACCAAAAACTTTACAAATGGAAAGAGATACCACTATACCACTTAAAACCCAACAAAACCATTGTGCTGATAATTCAATAATTTAAGTGTTTTCTGAACACAATGACCATCATCTTGCTTGGAAACACATGCAACCACATAATCTAATAATCCCTCCTTCCCTCAAAAATTGGTTTAGTTCGACTTTTTTGGTCAAATTGACCAATTTTAGAATAATTTATATTTTTAAACTCACAAAATTTGGAGCTAATAGTAAATTCGATATAGTTTCCTATGTTTATAGTTTCTTCACCTATATTTATAAGAAAATAGTATAGATTTTAATTACAAAAATGGTCAATTTTATTGAAAAAGTCAAACAAAGCTTGCCTTTGAGGGATGGGGAGGGAGTACAAAATTAGCATTCACGATTCATGTATATGCTTCTTTTTTTTTTTAACTTCTGAAAGAAAAACCTATTAGACAGAGCTAGAATATTATAGGTGAAGATTTGTGTACCTCTTATTGAAGGAATGACATTTGACATTCAGCTGCAAGGCATAACATTTTGTGTACCTCTTACCGACTTACCGAAGAAATGCATGGCATTCGACATTCAGCTGCAAGGCAGAACAGTACGTTTGTGGCGTTAATTCTTTTTGCTATTGCCTGTTTGTGGTTGATGATTACCAATGCCAAAAGCAACAAGAGAAAGTATTCCAGACCACCGGAGCCTGCTGGGGCGTGGCCTTTTATCGGTCACCTTCACCTTCATCTTCTTGGAGCTAACAAGCTACGTACTACATCACATGTACACTAGGAGCCATGGTTGATACATATGGACCTATCTTAATTAATTCACTCTGCGACTAGGAATTCATACAACTGTTGTGGTCAGTAGCTGGGAAGTTGCAAAAGAATGCTTTACAACCCATGACAAATTAAGTCTTCCTCACCCGTCCAAAATCTTTAGCCGTTAAGCTCATGGGCTATGACTATGCAATGCCTGGTTTTGCTCCTTATGGGCGTTATATACAACAGCTCTATTTTGTAGAGTGTTGTGACGAGGTTTAATAAAATGAAATACTTTTTTTATAAAATTTCTTGACAAAAGTGTTTTCACGAGTAAGTTTAGTAAATTTTGGTTATACATAGTAAAAGTCAATTTTAATATAGGTTTTGTATTTTACATAAATAATTTCACTTTTATTGTTTAAATAAAAATTAAATAAAAATTGGTTCATTCTGATTTATTTTTTGGTTTGTTAGTTGCAGGCCCAAAAATTTAGCAAAAATATGTTTCAGACCATATTACTACTATGCTCTAAAACAACATTGGATTATTCTTAGGGTCCTTTACATTAATATACAACATTTAGAAAGTAATTACAACATTAGTGCATCCACAAAATAATTACAAAAATAAGACAATAAATTCAAACCATTCAATTTCACATTAATAAAGAACCCTAAAATCAAGGAGAAAATAACTGCCATAATTAATAATTCAAATTCAAATATTTGGGATCTAACAACAAAAACAAATCCATAATTCAAAATTCAAATCAAAAGGAGGAAAACAAAAAAAATATTTTCTCGTCATCTTCCTCCCTCGTCATCTTCCTCCGCCGCCGCTGCGATCTACACCAAAATCTTACTGGGCCATTAGTCTCTAAAATTCTTCATGGTTGTTTCCCCCCCAAACTCACTTGGCAGGTTTTCGGCATCAAAAAAGGACTTCATGACACTCCCTTTTGTTATTGTGGTTAACAAATTTTATCTTCTGAAAGGTATTTGGGTCCACAAAAAACTTCACAACCTGCTGAGAAACCATGAATTCTAAAATTTTATAAAAAGTAATAGAAAGAAAGAAAGAAAAAGAAATAACCTTGTACATAAGTCAATTCAGAGGAAAACAATAATACGGGATCATTCTTTCCCAAGGACCATCAATAGATTAATCAAAAGACAGAAATGCATGTTTGGTTACCTTGGTATGAAGGTTTGGTTACCAACTACAATATGAAAAAACTACAGGTGTTGAGGTGGATTGGTTACCTTAGTATAAAGGTTTGGTTACCTTGATATGAAGATTTGGTTACCAACTGCACTATGAAAGGTAACCTAATAAAACTGAATTGATTACTTTGGTATGAAAGTTTGGCTACCAATTGCATGAAGGGTTGACTACCAACTGCATCACATTCAAAATAAATTGGTAGCCTAATAAAACTGAATTGGTTACCTTGGTATGAAGGTTTGGCTACCAGCTGTACTATGAAAAAACTACAGGTGTTGAGGTGGATTGGTTACCTTGGTATGAAGGTTTGGTTACCTTGATATGAAGGTTTGGTTACCAACTGCACTATGAAGGTAACCTAATAAAACTGAATTGGTTACTTTGGTATGAAAGTTTGGCTACTAACTGCATGAAGGGTTGGCTACCAACTGCATCACATTCAAAATAAATTGGTAACCTAATAAAACTGAATTGGTTACCTTGGTATGAAGGTTTGGCTACCAACTGCACTATGAAAAAACTGCAAGTGTGGATTTGGATTGGTTACCTTGGTATGAAGGTTTAGTTACCCTAAGTTCAAAAAAAAAACCCAATCAATAGATTTATGTTGAAATTCCTACCCAGAAACTCTTAATACCAACAAAAAAAACACAAACTGAAAATCAAAAGTCCCAGATAAGCCGAATATAGACATTAAATTCATCAAACCTCATCAATCGCGCCGAACTTCAGATCCGATCAAATTGAAAAGTATAAAAGGAAACGGAAAACATAAGAAGAATAAGGCAGCCGCCATCGCTACCATGAAATCAAATGCAATGAATGTAGAGTTTTGGATTTTTTATTTTTTTGTATTTGGGAAATTCTTTGAGGAAGCAAAATAAGACACACCCACTTCTTAATTTGGTTTTTGGTGAGCATTGAGATGAATCAAAGGGATGATGGGTTAGAGCTCCTCACTGAAGCTCTAATGGCCGACAAGCATGCTTTCACGGTTTCACCTCATTCTCTCTCTATATTTATAAACTAAGTTTTCTATTTTTCTCACTTGCAAAAAGTTCCTCCCTTTTTTAGTGATTGATAAATGTAAAGAAAACTGAACTTTAAGGCAATATATATACACACTAGGAGTATAAAAATAAGGCAATATAATTTTATAAATAAATATGGAAAAATGTATTACTTTTGTAATTATTTTATCTATGCACTGTTGTTGTAATTATTTCTAAAAATGTACTATAATATGTAATTGACCCTTATTCTTATCTGGCTGAAAATGATAGCCCATACTTATAAGACATATAATGGGAATCAGGAGGACTAGGTTTGAGTCTATAGGTTGTCAAACTCAAGCTCTCCTAAATTCAAGCCTAAACGTTTACTAAAATGCTTTGAGGGGCCTTAATTTGTCTGGGCCTTGATTTAGGTTTGAGTCTATATGTTGTCAAACATAAGCTCTCCTAAATCCAAGCCCAAACGTTTACCAAAATGCTTTGACGGGCCTTGGGGCCTTAAGTTGTTGGGCCTTGATTACAAATCTTTGAACTGACTGTAACAGAAAATTTGCTCGACTTTTTTTTCTTATGGGAGGGATTCTATTTGTGTTACTTTGATGTTGGGTACTTGTATTGACAACATAGTTATAAAAAAGGAATTTAGTTAGAGATCTCAAAATTTTTGTCAAAAGATGTCAATTATAGATACATTTTTTAGTTTAGTTCGTTTCAAAATTAGAAATATATTTTTATTTTAGGAGTATAAAGTGACATGATGTTGCTAATTTGTCATTACTACTTTTGTTCTAAAATTAGAAATATAATTTGATTTTTAAGATCAAACATTGAGATATTAAACTTCAAAATTGGTATGACATAAAAGTTTAGAATGAAATAAATTTTGTAATTAATAGTTTTTTCTATATATTATACAATTATAATAATTGTATCAACTAAAATTAATTAAATTTACATTAATTTGAAGTTTAATATGTCGTCGTTTGATCTCAAACGTTAAATTGTATTTTTAATTTTGGAACGGAGGGAGTATTTTTTTACTATCATTTTCAATATCAAACCAGTATAGCTGAATTCTTAGCCAATACTGAGGCTATATTTGAGAATATAAAATTATCCTCAAAAAATTACCGTTTTACAAATATATCTCTAATTTTGGAATGGAGGAGTGAGTATTTGTTATGCCCAGATGTTGATCATATTATAGTGTTTGGGGAAAGAGAGCCACATATATGGATTATTCATGTCACCCTGGACTATCTCACATGCATTTGGTGAGAAAACATATCATAAATATCCTTATTACTATCGATGAATTACGTTCGTTCAGGGATGAAGCTATTAGTAGACTAGAGGGGGTCGTGCTCCCCCCCCCCCCCCCCAAGATTTAAAATTTTTATTAGTACCATGGCCCACTTCATAAAACCACCCACTGACCCACCAAGAAAATGAAGACTTATTCTCCCTTATTCCTCTCTTCCCTCTTTTCTTTCGGGCTATTCTCCTAGCCTTTTTTTCCCTCCACCGACACAGCCCAAAATCAGAAAATCTCATCCGAAGTTCTGACTTCCGAACCACTTGCCTGCAAAATCTCATCCCCCTTTTTACAGGTACTAATTTCTCTCTTCTTTCTCTAATCTCATCTGTATATTAGTATATATATTATGTATATGTTTTACTGTTGTGTGCACAATGCATTGTGCAGAAACAAATTGGGGTTTATCACTTTATCCGTTTAAAATTGTTCATACGAGGAGATATCAATTCGATCTATGTTTAAATGTTTGTTTCTATGTTATAATTTGTTAATTGTCATTGCGTTGTTCGATTTGCTTTTATTGAGATATATATGATTTGATGATTATCTCTATGCACAAAATATAAATTTAATCCCTGGAGTTTTACTTTATGGGGTTGTGACTCATTTAATCATGTTGATATTAGGATGTTATCGGTTGTTTGGTTTCTAATTGTTGCCTTTTATTCACTGAATATAGGATTTTACTTTTGTGCATTGTATATGATACTAATTAATAATTATTGTCTTTTGGTATATTGATACTTTATGCACAATTTGGTGTCAATGATACAATTGTGAATTGTACACTGGTTAGAGGGAGGTTTAATGGGTTTGTAATGGAATTCTTGTTTGATGATTCAAGCATTATTTTGTTGCAGTGTTGGAAGATGAGTTAAGATTACATTAGTGTTGCAACTTGGGTATTTCTAGCTAAGTTGGTTATTAAAAGCACTTTATTATAGTATGGAATAGCTATTTGATTATGTAAGAATGAAAGTTTTGTGAGGTTCTTATGTTGCCTATTGTTGTAGTTACGATATATTTCAGATATATCCCACTATCTCAGTTTTTATTTTTTGTTTTTTGTTTTAGGATCATGGGAAAATCACATACTATTGATTCATTTTTCAAGAGAAAACAATCAAATCATGATGACACATCTCTGCTTACCCCTGAGCTTAATGTTCAAACATCTCTGCCTACCCTTGAACAAAAATAATGTTCTCTAAAATCACCAAGAATTGAAGGTAAAGGATGGGATATTAATTATTTGGAGCGTGATCCTGGAAAACGTATCGAAATATGGAAATGTCGTGGTGATCTAATTGATGAAGTTCAACGAGCTTACATCAATTATGGTCCATATCAATGCATTCTTCCCGAGTACCCTTTTTCTGGATCTGAAAAGCATCCTCGCCGCTTTCGATCATCATGGTTCAAGATATTTCCATCTTGGTTAGAGTATTCCCCTTCAAAGGATGCCGCATTTTATCTACCTTGTTATCTCTTTAACAAAGAAGGTGCACAACATGGGCAAACTTCTTTTTCAAATGATAGATTTAATAGTTAGAAGAAAGTAAGGGATGGGAAAAAATGTGCATTTTTGAATCATGTGGGAAAAGATCCAAATTCATTACATAAAATTGCTCAAAAATCATGTGATGATCTAATGAATCAATCACAACATATTCAAAAAGTTATTGAGAAACAAACTTCTGAACAGCGTGCAAACAATCGGTTGCGACTTAAAGCCTCAATTAATTCAGTTCGCTATCTTACACTCCAAGGTTTGGCTTTAAGAGGTCGTGATGAAAGCAAAAGTTCCATCAATCGTGGTAATTTTCTTGAATTGATAAGCCTTTTCGCCGAGTATAATGAAAATATTGCAAATGTTGTCTTAGATAGGCCTCCTCAAAATGCCTCATATACGTCATCCCAAGTCCAGAAAGAGATTTTACTTGTTTACTCAATGAAAATCAGAAAGATAATTTGTGAGGAGATCAGTGATGCAAAATTTTGTATTCTTGTTAATGAAGCTGGAGACCAGTCAAAAAGGGAGCAAATGGCTATTGTTATTAGATTTGTTGACAAAGATAGTTTTATTCGAGAGCGTTTTTTTGGTCTCATACATGTATCAGATACGAAGGCATTAACTCTAAAGAACAAGATATTTTCTACTTTTTCCTATTATGATCTTGACTTTCACAATATTCGAGGTCAAGGATATGACGGAGCAAGTAATATGCGAGGTGAATGGAAAGAGATACAAGCTCTAGTTGCTAATGAATGTCAGTATGCATATTATGTCCATTGTTTTGCTCATCGTTTGCAATTGGCATTAGTTGCAACATCTAGAGAAGTTACTTTTATACATCAATTTTTTTCAAAATTGAGTTTTATTGTAAATATTGTGGGCACTTCTTATAAACGTAACGATGAATTGAAAGCTGCCCAATCTTCCGATATTGCTCATTTGATTTTCATTGAAGAGCTTGAGACTGGGACATGAATGAATCAGATTGGTACTTTACAAAGGGCTGGAGATACACAATGGAGTTCTCACTTAAGGTCTCTTTCTAGCTTGATAAAGATGTTTAGTGCAACTTGTCAGGTTTTATTGAACATCATCGATGATGGAACTTGGGATCAACGTGGAGATGCTGATTCGGCTTACACTTCTTTGACTTCTTTCGAGTTTGTGTTCATCTTGCATCTTATGAAAGCAATTATGAAAATATCTGATATGTTTTCTCAAGCTTTGCAGCGAAAGTCTTTAGATATTTTAAATGCTATGCACATTGTGAAAACCACAAAGAAACTTATTCAGAAGTTGAGAGATGATGGATGTGATACTTTCATAGCGAAGGTGAAATCTTTTTGTGAACGACACACAATAGATGTCCCAAATTTAGATGTTTTATATGTTAAGAGAAGAGGTCGATCTCGACATCAACAAGATAAATTTACAGTGATTGAGCATTATCGGATTGATATATTTGCAGCTATAATAGACTCTCAATTGCAAGAACTAAACAATAGGTTTAGTGAGCATGCAGTGAAGTTACTTGTTTTCAGCTCTACATTGAATCCTCAAAATGGGCATACGTCTTTCAGTATTGATGATATTTGTAAGCTTGTGGATGAATTTTACCCCCAAAGACTTCACAGATCATGAAGAAGAGGACTTAACGATGCAATTGCAACATTACGATTTAATGTACTCTAACACCTAGAATTTCAAAAGTTGTCCACTATTTCTGATCTCTGTCAATGGTTGGTGAAAACTAGAAAGTCAACAATCTATCCACTAATCAATAGACTAATCAGGCTTGTTTTAACTCTTCCAATTTCTATTGCAACTACAGAACGTGCATTTTCAGCTATGAGTCATGTCAAATCTAAACTTCGAAACAAGATGGAGGATGAATATCTTACAAATTCTCTTATTGTCTACATTGAAAAAGACATTGCGAAACAGTTCAGTACAGAATCAATCATAGATGGATTTCATGATTTGAAAGAACGTCGGGTGCAATTCTGATGAAGTTTTGATATGTTCTAAAAGACTTTTTTTTGCTATGTTTTGTTGTCTTTGTCAAAACAAATTCTATTATTATATTATTTTTGTTTTAGTAAAAATATGTTTTGTAATGGTGAAACTTTACTTTTTAGTGATGAATATATATTATGTTGTTAAAAAAAAAATTCTCCCCCCCCCCAATCACAAATCCTGGCTTCGTCCCTGCGTTCGTTGGATTAAGAAGATAAGGGCGTTAGCTGGAAACAGGTCCTGCATGAATACTTCTAAGTTTAAAAACTAATTAACATCCTAGCTAGCAATATTTGATCAGGCATTGTTTTGTTAGGTTCCAAAAACTACTACTACTACTATGTCTATTCGTGTGATCATTTTGTTTGCTTTTCTTTTCATTCAAAAACTCGAGTTTGGTTGTGGCAGCACGCTTGTTGGTTATTCAAACGTAAGTTGTTTGGATAGCGAGAAAAAAAGCTCTTTTGGAGTTCAAGCAAAGTCTCGTTGATGAATCAAACCGTTTATCATCTTGGATGGGAGATGATTGTTGTAAGTGGCATAGAGTTGTTTGCAGCCAAAAAACAGGACATGTCCTTAAACTCGACCTTCATTTTCCTAATAGGTACTACTATGTGAATAGTGTCTATAGGGATGATTTTTATCGGGCAGACTACAACAAACATTGCTAGCTTGAAAGGTGAGATAAATAAGTCTCGAAGGATCTAAGGTACTTGGACTTGAGTATGAATAATTTTTCAGGAATCCAGGTTCCGGAATTCATTGCCTCCCTAAAGAATTTGAGATATCTGAACCTTTCCTTTTCATGTTTTATGGGTAAGGTTCCCAATCAACTTGGAAACCTCTCCAGCTTGCAGTACCTTGACCTTTCAAATAATAAGTTTAGAGGTTCAATTCTAACTGAAATACTTAGAAACCTTGACCTTAGTGACAATGAACTTACTGGGAATCTACCAGAATCACTTGAAAGGCTAACCTTTTTAAAGGAATTAGATGTTAGCGCGCGGCAATACGTTGAGTGGCATCATCCCTGCATCCATCGGACAACTTTCAGAGCTACAAGTGTTGATTCTCTCAGGAAATTCAATGTCTGGTATTGTATCTGATAATCACTTCAACAATCTCACAAGGTTAGAGTGGCTAATTTTGCCATCAGACTCGGACTTGGTTATAAATTTCAGCTCCACATGGACTCCTTTTCAACTTGAAGTTCTTATACTGGGAAACTGTAAAGTTGGACCGCGATTTTCATTTCCACAATGGCTCCAAAACCAAATAAGTTTAAAATCCTTGTACATTTACAATGGGAGCATCTCAGATACTATCCCCGCATGGTTTGAGAAGAAGTTGTATTCTGATATCATCGCCTTGGATTTGGCTCACAACCAGCTTGCAGGTAAAATATTCTCGCTTCCTTCAAATTTGGAGTCATTAGATCTCTCCAACAATTTATTCTCTGAATTAAGGGTTGCTATTGCTAACGACAGTATTCAAAATTTCAGTTTGGAAAGTCTTTTTCTCTCAAATAATCGGTTGATTGGTGGTGTTCCAACATATTTATGCAGGGTTAATTGACTTTTTGGTCATTGTACTATTCCCCGATTTTCATTGTGGTTACCGAAACTTTTTTTGTTACAATCGCATTACTATACTCGAAAAAACTTACAAAATAGTCATTAATTAAGTTTCCGTCCAAAAAAGTGACGGAAGTCGTTACTGTGCTATGCACGTGAGACTTAATTGCTGATGTGTGCATCTTCTAATGCCATGTGTATCATCAAGGAGGAAGAGTATGATTTAAGAGTGAGTTTGGATTATGCGGGCGTGAAGAAGAAGAAGAAGAAGAAATGGGTGGGTCGAAATAGTTGGATAAAGGGTCAAACATGGGGGAAGGTTGAGATTGAGATAAGGGGTTAAAAATGGGGCTGAGGAAGGAAGAATCTGCGGCGCGTGAACCGTACTCGTCATCACCGCCACTTGATGATTGTAAGCTCTCACTGTTTCCAGAATCCATGTGGTCGTCTGTGTTTTTTAGAGAGAAATTAATCTAGAGAAAAGGAATAATAATAAAGGTAAGGGGAAAATCTTAATTTCAGACCAATTTGCTTATATAGTAATTTAAGAACACATACTACCACAAGTATTTATGAGGAACTGCAAAACAAAAGGCAAAAAAGCTATAAAAGTAGAAGGATTTTGAGAGAGAGAAAGAGGTTAAATTCAAAAAGTAGGCATGTATGTCTTTAAAGCTCTGATGATCTGCAAAGAGGAGTCTCTTTTGAAGCTTTCTCTTTCCTGTGTAATTTGGAGCATATATAAAAGAAGAAGAGAAATTAAGAATAAACAACAGAAGCTAGGGTCATGAAATAGATGGATAGAGCTTTGTGTTTGTTTTTAAAGGAACTGATGATGATGATGATGGTGTTTTTGTTGTTTACCTGATATGGGATGAGCTTGAATTAGGGTTTCGCTACGAAACCATCTTCTTCCTCGTTGATGATGTAAGTCATGGAAGATGATCTGATTGCCATTTTCAAGTTTCTGATCTGCTTTTATTTTTTGATTAATTTGAATGCTCTGTTTCTAAATTTTTGAGTTTCTATCTGATTTGATTTCGTATGGGGTAAGGTTACTGTTATGATAAAGATTACTGTTATCATCATGACACCTCATTACCACTTGGCAATAGTTAGTCACTCAGCACTTCCACCTCATTACCACCTGGCAATAGTTAGTCTACTCAGCACTTCCGTCCGTTTTTTGGACGAAAATAATAAGTAATGACCATTTGGTAAGTTTTTTCGAGTATAGTAATGCGATTGTAACAAAAAAAGTTTCGGTAACCACAATGAAAACCGGGCCTTAGTATAGTGACCAAAAAGTCAATTAACCCTATTTATGCAATATGAGGACCCTAAAGTTCATCGATCTCTCAGAGAATCAATTTTCACGAAGACTTCCATCATGCTTTGGGAGCATGAAAAAGTTAGAAGTGCTAGACATGAAAAACAACACTTTATCTGGACTTATTCCAACTTCTTTAGGATATCTCCATAGGCTCAAATTTTTTACATTTGCATAATAATGAGTTTCATGGTAGGCTCCCTTCATCATTTCAACATTTGAGTAATCTTGTTACACTTGATTTGGGTGAAAATGCTATTACTGATATCATCCCATCATGGATTGGAGAATCTCTTTCTAATTTGAGGTTTTTAAGTCTTCGATCGAATAAATTTCACGGTGTTATTCCTCTACAACTCTGTCATCTTTCCAATCTCCAACTGTTGAACTTGGCACATAACAATATAAGTGGATGCATCCCTTCTTGTTTTGGCAATTTTGAGTGCCATGGCTAGGGATCACAATACAGAAGAAGATTTTGGGGTCTTTGTTTATTTTTGTGAATTATGGCTTTCATAGAGAGAGGCTTTTAGATTCTATGAAAGGGACAGAGCTTGAGTACTCCGGATCCCTCCCATTTCTAATGTCCATAGACCTATCAAACAATAACATAATTGGAGAGTTTCCGAAAGAGTTAATGAGTCTTTTTGGGTTGCGAAGTTTGAATGTATCAATAAATCACATCAAGGGAAGGATTGGCAGTCTGAAGGAATTGTTGTCTCTTGATCTATCGCGAAATAAACTATCTGGTCCAATTCCCCGAAGCTTGTCTGACTTGTATTTTCTAAGCCACTTAAACTTGTCATTCAATGATTTATCCGGGAGAATACCAACAGGGTATCAACTTCAGACCCTGAATGATCTATCCATCTTTGTGGGAAACAATCACCTATGCGGAACTCCAAGCTTGAATAAATGATCCGGTGACCACACATCACCTGATCATAATCATGTTAAAGAAAGTGAAAGTGAAGATGATAAAGATGATGACGATGATTTGTGGTTTTATAGTGGCATATGACCTGGTTTCTCTGTTGGCTTCTTGGGATTCTGCGGCGCTTTGCATTTCAACAAGTCTTGGAGGTATGCAGTATGCTTACTTTCACTTCCTTGTAAAAGTCTACAGCGTGCTAGCTGTAGTGATTGCGGCGAAGACAGCTAGGTTGCGCCGCAAGTTTCGCATACACGGAACTGAATTAAGGATAAATTGATCAGCAAAAGAGGTAATGAATATATCTTTCTTAAAAACTTCCATTTTCATTTTTTGTCATTTTCTTTGTAATCATTACTCCCTCCGTCCCAAATTAATTACTTTTTTAGGACTTTTTTAAGTCAAATTGACTATTTTTAAAATTAATAATTAAGCATATATAAATATATTTTTAAAATTATAAAAATTGAAATTAGTAATAAATTGTATATACTTTCTTTTGGTTATAATCTCTTCACCTATATTTTAACAAAAATAATAAAAAGATTAGTTCTAAAAAAAGTCAATTTGACTTAAAATGGTCAAAATTGAACAATTAATTTGGGACGGATGGAGTATTTTATTAAAACTATGTTAATTGGTTCGTCAATTATCTTCAAGGAGATGCATGGACAGCAGAAATGAGAGCATGAGGGCGATCTACTTAGGAGTGGAAATAAGTATTTTCTTCGGTTTATGGTTAATTATTTATGTAAGTTTATAATATTTTACATAATGAATTTTGCTTGTTATAATACAATATTTACTAATTTACTGTTGTTTGCATGGGAAAGCCTCTAAAGTTGTAAATGCCATTGTGACATTGGATTGACTGGTGTTAGAATTAAAATATGAACCAGGGCACAATCACACAAAAAATTATACGAAGAAAACAAATAATTAAAAAAATACACCATACACCCAAGTTCACCTATAAAAATTAGAGGAAAAAAACATATCCTTTCAGTTATATTTCATTGGATTAGAAATATAGATTATTTTTCCACTTCTTCATGTGCTATTATCTAAATAGTTTCATTTCATATTAATAAAGCCATTACGTTTTATATATGCCTTGACCTCCTACTGCATTGTATTCTCTTTTCGTTTCAGTCTCCAAGCCTGACTTGTTTGTATTGGCCACAACCCATTCTATGTCAACTTTACATAGGTCTCACGCTCCAAAAGATCTATGTTAAGTTAATGTCTTACGCTTAAGGTTTTTAGATCTGAACCCGTTATCGAACTGAAAAAAATAGTAAATGGATAAGTCATTGGTCCAACCAATGGTCGAATCGTTATTAACTCAGTGACGTCATTAATATGTAATAAATAATAAATAATTAAATATATTAATTATTATTATATATATTAAATATTATATATAATATTTAATAAATACGTAAAATTAATCAATTTATCTACAAAAGAAAAAAATTCATTTTTTTATCTTTGAATTTGTTTGATGCTTATGAGAGCTTATACTTTGAAGATCAAAAATGTTTTGGTTCCAAAAAGACTTAAACGTTCAAGGACCCAAATAAATGTTTGACCAAAATAAAATTTTCTTTGTTTTGTAGTAATATTTACATGTAGAGGAAGAAGGCTCAAACATTAGATAGTGGATGCTCAAGTATATGATTAAAAAATTTAAACTATTCTTCTAAATAGGCCTCATATCTCATTTCTCATGGATAAGAATGTTGGGCTTACTGGTTCATAGAGGACTAAGACTTGGAAAATAATTAAGAGTTGGGCCGAGTCCAAATAGATCAAAATGTATACAATCCAAGTCCTGAGAAACCGGGTCGGGCCTCCTTCCTTTAGGCTACTACTTTACTTACTGACTTTGGTTTCTTCCATCTCACATACGGGCAGTTGGGCAGAACAGAAGAGAAGAAGAGGGAGAAAGATGAAGATATTTGGGAAGCATGTATTTTCAGGACAAATCATACTTTTTGCTTCTGGGTAGATAATCCTTTATTATTACTTCAAATTTTACTACTATTCATTCTAATTTCTAAACTTTCTTCCCATTCATAGTTTTTCTTCTTCTTCTTTTTTAATTGAAGAAAAATTGTAGTATTTGGATCATAATGTTGAAGTGTATATATATTATATATGTGTGTGTGTAAACAAGATTTTGTTTTTGAGTGAACGTACGACGTGCACAAATCTATAAAGAACAAAGATTTTTTTTTCTGTAAGAAGGGAACTGATCCAACTAGCGACCCACTCACCGGTTCGTTGGGTCAAGCGGTTCAACCGTCGGTTCGTCGGGTTTGAACGATTTTTGGACAAAAATGAGTTATTGGTCCAAACTGGATCGAAGAGCCGACCGGTTCTGATTTTTTTCGATTCTACCGCCAGTCCGGTCCGGGTTTTAAAACCATGCTTATGCCCCACTTGTGGAGGACCTTTGAACTATTTGCCCAGGGACATAACGCCCCGCTCGTGCAGGATTCTGGAGCTTTGGCCTAAAATGTAGTCAAAATATTTTTTTCGGGGACACTCTTCAATAAATTATATGGATCATGTTTGTTTGCAAGACGTAACGCCCCGCTTGTGTAAGATTCTTGAGCTTTGGCCTAGAATGTAGCCAAAATATTTTTCTCGGGGACACTCTTCAATAAATCATATGAGCCATGTTTATTTGTAAGAATTATAATCCTGAGATTATAATCCCAAGACTATTAATCCTATGATTAAATAGTCCTAGTCACATGTTTATTTTTTATGGGATTAATTCATAGGATAACTTAAAATAATTTCATGTTATGTTTGTTTTTTCTAGGATTAATTAAAGGATTGGATAAAAAAATATCGTTTGGACTATTATACCCTTACCAATAATAACATATTTTAAACTATAATTTAAATTTTTTTATATATAAAAAATGATGAACAATTAATTATAAACTTTTAAATACTACTGAAATAATTTAGTAAGTTACAGTGTTTTACCATGCTCTTCCTATGTGAAATATTTGATAATCAAATTATCATAAATTAGCACATAAATTAACAAATAAATAGTGTAAAATATATGATATGTGAAATATTAAAATTTCATTAGAAATCACTAAAACTAAAATTAAAGTCTAGAACTATCCATCTTCAATCAAACTCCAAAGTATAAAATATGGTCAAATACATCAAGTAAAACATGATAATGAAACAGAAAAACAAAAATACACTTGACTGGACATATGGAAATTTTATATTTCGTGCATATACAGTTATACGAAATAAAAAATATAGTCATATGTGTACAAAATATAATGCATCATGACTATTTTTAATTAAAATTGCTAAGTTGATCCTAAAAAGTATGACTAAAATTGTGTATAAAAGTTTAGCAAGGTTTAAAATTCGTGTAGATATTTTTATGTATTTTCTCGGTCTCATTTTATTTGATAAAAAATATTTTTGTAATCAAATTGATCATTTATTAAAACAATAAATTGTAAACCTTTTTTTTTTACAAAAAATATCAGCTAAGAGAATACAACTATAACAAATTATACTCCTTATATTTGCTATTAATCACAAGTTTCATGATTTCAAAACTCTAAACAAACTGAATTTGGACAGAGTAATATGTAATTTAACGAACTAATCTAGCACGTTATTGTCGTATTAAACAAACAAAGTCAATTATTCAACTGTAAATCTCCACGTGGCAACTGTTCAATCATATTATGGTCATTTTAGGAAAAAGTTGATAAATGGATAGAATAGGATATTGTGGTCATTTTAAAAAAAAAAGTTAAGGTTAATTTTGTTTAGAAATTTTTAGTCTCAAATGATGGGGATTATAATACCTAGTTGAACATGATATTAAATAGTCCCTCATATTAAGCCATTTTATAATCTCTAGACTAATAGTCCCAACTCCAAATTTGAAAACAACCAAGACACTTGAGATTAATAATTCTATTCAAAGTGTAATCCTTACAAACAAACATAACCTGTTGAGAGAACTCTAACCGTCAACAGTCACTTATAAAAATTGATCAACAGTCTTATTTTGCATGTTTTAATTACTTTGTACATACTAACTGTACTCTTATATTTTTTAGAATTAAATACATATATACAATACGGCTCACTATTTTCATTAGTCATGTTATGTATTGCGATAAATTGATGTCGAATTACAATATCGAAGCTTATCAATATATAGGATTAGTAGGAATTATAAGAGGGTCCGACTTATTATACATATCTCCAAAAAGATTACTACTAAAACTTATCCACATAATTGACAATCAAAAAGTCAACATAAACTTTCACAATATATATCATTTTTCGTTTCATTATCAAAACGGATGATCTTGTAAAAAGCGTCCCTTAAAAGGTAGATGGAAGAGGAAGAATTTGGTAAGATAGAACAAGTAATCACTATTGAAGGAAAGTCCTTCCTTTCTTTAGCATTATCTTGCATATGTTTTGATAATTTGGTATACAAGCTCATCAATCCCGTGCGAAGCATTGGTAATATGGATAATAATTTATTATATTATTGAATAAATAAATATTAATTAGAATTTTAAAGATAATGTGATTATTACATTATTAAATATTTGTTTAACTAATAAATATCGAATTATATACTATATGGTATTTCAATCAATTATTAAGCTAAACATTTGAATGGAGTGTATATTTATTTAGTTATGGTTATGAAAAAATAATTATTTTGATTTTATTTAAGTTTGTAATGAAATTCTATATTAGTGCTTATATAGACAAAATTTACTTGAAATTCTAACTCGAAAAGAAGTATGAAACTCAAAGTCTAATAAGTTTTAATTTAGTTATGACAATTAGTTAGTAATGAATTTACTATAATTTTTCAACTAATTTTATAATTATTATGTTATAAAAAATTCACATATATTATTAATACAATTAGTCTTGTGATTCGGTATAATTTTAACTTCTAATAAATTTAGGAATACATAGTATAGTGTGTTATATTGTCTTAATTAATTAAATAAAATTGTGATAAAAAAATTTGTCATTAAATTGGTAAAACCAAAAACAAAAACTCTTTTAGAGATTGGTTGGGGTTCTTTTAAATATTTTACAAATTTGGATAGCATATGTTTAATTATCATAAATTTTTATAGTACTTATACTAATTTGAATAGGAAAGAAAAAAATCTTCCTTTTTTCTATTCCAATTAGAGATAGATTTGTTTTTTTAAAAAAAAATTGTACAGTATTTAATTGATACAAATTTGGATAGTACTTATGCTAATATGAATAGGAAAGTTGAACAAAAAATTTGTGAAACCAAAAATTGGTAAAACCAAATTTGTATTTTTAATTATATAGTTGAATATAGGGGTGAATATTTTTTTATGTTTTTTTAGTTTTTGGGCTAACCGAACCGGTTTGAACCGATTGATTTGGGACAAAACAAAATCGGCATCGGTATAAGTAACCGGTTATTCGGTACCAGGTTCGAGAAGGTATTTTGGAGGTTTGATACGTACCGTACCGAACTGGTTGAATTATGAAAAGTCTGAGTTTTGCAAATAAAGCATTGTCCATATTTTTGCTCAAGTTATACAAATTACTACCGTCCATTTTGTATATATTGATTAACCCAAACCCAAAACCAAAACCAAATATATTAAGAGTAATGTTACAGACACAAACTATTCTACAAACATTTTATAAACTGCTGATGTGACATACTCCCATATGACAGAACTTTATATGATGTGGTATTTTAGTTTTTAAAAATGTCATATCGGAGTATGCTACATCAGCAGTTTGTAAAATATTTGTAGAATTGTTTGTGTCTGTAGCATTATTCATATATTAATTAGATCCCCAACAAGAACAAAAAAAGAAAAAAACTAGTTGTATATAACTATATATTCAAGATTTGTTTAGGCCAAGAGATTTAAATCTTGCCCAAAACAATCAAATTCGAATTTGGGTTTCTCTAGTTCCCACCGTCGTGTACATCCTGAACGCCGCCATCAGCTCCTCGTCCTCCGATTCACTTCCTTCAATAAGCTTGGCAATGTCCTCCAAACCTAACAACCCATCCTCATCAGAATCCGACGACTCTATTGCCATCTCCGCCTCAATCAAGGACAACTCTGCACTGCCGCCCACAATATTCATACAACTCTGCAACTCCGACGTCGAAATCCGACTATCCTCGTCCTCATCGAAATAATTGAACACCCACTGTATCATATCCTCGTTGCAATTTTGAGATCCTGAATAGGAAATTGATGAATTTTTTTGTGACTTTTTAGGGGACAATTTTTGGCATACTCTTCTAAAAGCAGAGTTAGGAGATGAATTGGGATCTTTTTTTATGGAGTTAGCCCTGCTATAATCAATGAGAGAGAAAGTTTGTGTCTTCTAGATGGGCTAAAAGGAAGTGTGTTGGTTTATATGGATTGGACTTTGAAGTAGAAGAGAATTTCATGAGCAATTGCATCATCGGTAAGTTTGGGTGAGTTGAAATTTCGATACAAAATCGGTTTTTACCGGCACCGAACTGGTTATAACCGGTCTGGAATACTGATAATTCGGTACCGATATTGGTACCTATTTTTGAGTAAAAACAGTAATCGGTTCGGTACGGTTCGGACCAGTTCGATATGATAAATTACCGATGAACACCCTTAGTTAAATAAGTGAAAGGCAAATTGATTTTATGTTAATATTTCAACCATGTGCTGACAAACAACACCATAGTTCCCCTAAATACTATACCATGTGTGAAGATACAAGTAATAATGTGTGATTGGTCTACATTATAAAAGCATTATTGACTTTATTTGTGATATATATAAACCCTGTGTATTTAATAGGACTATGTGTGTAAGACCCTGACTTTTAATTAATAAAATTTAATTTTTCTTTATATGTGTTTCTGAAACAATAAAGTGTTAAATTGATAAAAAAAAATTTAAAGTTAAGAATGATATGTGCAAATTATAAAAATCAAAAAGAATATCGATGGAGACACTAAAGAATATTTGATAACGTACAACGACACTGTAACAACCAATCATTGGTGGACCTCACAGCAGAATAATTATCGGATACAGAAAACGACAAAATAACCGTTAATAAAAGTTGTCGGCGAAACTATTACATTTAACTGTTCAAATAACCGGCAATAAAGGAACAGTAACGCACAGTGTCATTACAGTATTCCACAGTATTGAACCAATAATTGTCATAGTAACAAGGGTAGTAATGAAAAATTATGTATTTAAAAGTTGCAAGTACTAAAAAGTTAAACAAACTCATTAATACATTAGGTAAATAACACTGTGTACATAAATATATGTGATATTAAAACATTAAGTAAATAATATAGAAGATTGACAAATATAATAATAATATAATAATAATTATGAATAATAAAGAAAATATAATTTTGAAATGTGAAAGTTGTGCCAAAATTATATGGTAGATTGAAGATAATCTTAAAATGTGAAAGTTGTGCCAAAATTATATGTGGTAGATTGAAGATAATCTTGAAATGTGAAAGTTGTGCCAAAATTTATGTGTGGTGGATGTTGGTTAAGTGTTGACTACAAAAGGGAGGTTTGGCATAAAGAGTTGGCATAATCTTCTTACTTGTTCTTTCCCCCACTTTCTAAATATTTCTTAGTGTGAGTATTTCTTTGAGTATACTAAAAATACTTGAGTGTTGGTAATATCAGTAAGAGTGCAAGGTTGCTCAGGTGAGTTTTTTCTCTAGATTAAATACATTTTTCCCACTATACTCGACCTCAGTTTACAAATGCATCATTGGACTGATTTTTTTCCCATTCGACTCACTGTACTGTAATTTATTTATTTAAATAAAATTAGAATTGTTCTAATTGATTTATTCACAACCGGTTTAATATGCAGAACCTAAAGGGTCACACCGCAAAAGAAAAATATTTATTTAAGAAGTAAATGGCATAATCGCAATGATAAGTTAAGTATATTTAATTTAATCTATGGTGATAGAATAAATTAAATAACTTAATATTTATTATTTAATATTTTGAAAATATTAAATATAAATTAATAAGAGGTGTCTTATTATTATTATTACTATTATTATTATTTAATTTCTAAAAGGGTTTGAGAATTAATTAATAAAAGTACTCTCATAAATTCATAATTGGATTATGAGTTTAATTAATTAAAAGAGTTTAATTAAAATAAAATCATATTCCTAAATAGTTTAGGAGTGTTGCATATATCTGTAAATAAGAAGAGTCTTATTATGGATTAGGGTTACACACATACACTTCCATAAGATTTGGGAGAGTACTTACAAATTCTATAGAGATATAAAGTAGGGTTTTGCTAACACTCATCTTCTTGAATACATATTATTCCTTGGTGGATCACCTCTAGAGGCCAAACACTTGGGTGGTTAACGTTGATCAAAGGAATGAATCTAACCGGTGAATTCAAGGAGAACGCGAAGAATTTGGAGTTGAACTCGTACTTGAGGAAAACATGGTTCTACGAGGGTATGATTCTGATTCTCTATCTCTTTCGTCTAATTGATAATTGAGTACAAGGAAAGAACACGATGATGGTTTGTATAAAAATTTAAAATTCGATTTTATCGCGTTTCCGCTATATTTGTGTAATTTAATTGCATGCTCGCGTTATATACAAACCTAACACTAATGAGAATGGAAAAGCTCTAAGCTTGATTTGTTCTTCTGTTACTCCTTGTGGTTTCATGGTAGAACACACCACATGAAACTCCTTTAGATACTTGTATGGATCTTCACATGCAAAACCACGAAAAGTAGGCAAATGATGTATTAGTTTTGATTGCAATTCAAAAGAAACATCTAAAGCAGGATATTCAATACACAATGCGGGTTGATCAAGATTAGGAATAGCTAATTCTTTCGAAGTCCTGTTGTTATTGGCAGCAGCCATCTTTTCTTTGTCTGAACTGCAGTGGTGTTTTATCTCTAGATCAAATTTTAACTCAAGAGGGTGAGAGAATCGAGTCCTAAACTAAAAATAAAAATAAAAGAAAACAAAGAATAAATAAAAACAAATAACACTCTCCGACAACAGCGCCAAAATTTGGGAGTTGTCGTTAACACTCCAAAATTAAACCTTACTTATACCCTATTACACAGAATATAGTATAGCAATAAGCAAAGATCGATCCCATAGAGAGTGAATATACTTTCGTTTATTTTATTGTTCTCTTAATCAAAATACTACTAAATATAAATTGGGGGGTTTTGAATTGAATTTATTAACTAAAGTGACAGAAAATATTTAATAAAAAAAACAAAGAGTTAAAAATTTCAGTTCTTCAGTTCAGTATCACCTTTTTACAATCTTTGGAGTAATCAAGTTATACAATATTTATCCTTCAATGAAATTAATAACTTTAGATATTCGCAATCGCTAATTATCCGAAATTCTCCTTAAGTTTTAAATCTAATGTGACAATCGCCCCAAGAGACCCTAACTATCATACAACGTAGAACTATCATTTTAGATTCACTACTAGAAAATCGGCCTATAGCGACGGTCGGCAACCGTCGCTATAGGCCAAAAGACCGTCGCTAAAGGTTTTAACGACGGTCGCCGACTATCGCCATAGAAGCCGTCGGTAAATCCTATAACGACAGTCTTTTTGCCTATAGCGACGGTTTAAGACCATCGCTATAGGTCATGCCAAACAGTATATTTGCTCTTTACCAACGATCACTGAAAGCTATTGCTACAGTCATGACCGTAGCTATATACGTCTATAACGACGCTCAGCGACCGTCGCTATAGGCTTGTGTTTTCTAGAACACTATAGCTACGGTCAATGACCGTCGCTATAGTCTTTTTAAATTTCAAAAAAAACATTAATTAATAATGCACATTTATTCAACAAACACAAATACAATAAAAAAATAAAACATAAAAAATATTATATACATCATTTAAAATCATTCACATTACAATACAACAGTTGAATATTTAAAGTAAATATTACTATTCCTGATTCGATTTTTTCATACTTATTCTCTGAAGAAGACAATACAAAAGCAGAAGATGGCAAAAACCAACCATCAATCCTAGCAAAATCTCATAAGCCAAGGCGTTTGAATAATATAGATGCTCCTTCACGAATATTCTGAATTACATCTATAGGGAAACGAGGAGTGTGATAAGCAACCTGCAAAGCGTGCCAGATAAGAAACCTGTCAAGCATGAACGAGAAAAATAATAGCACTCCGTTGTCTCCACACCATCTATATGAAACAGTTACAGAGCTAGCTAGCATGCAAGTAGTTCATATTGGGTTTACAGCTGAACTGAGCTGAGCTTATCATGTTCAGGCCTGCCTCATTTAGAAAAAGTGCTTAGAAATTGAGTTTGGCCTCAGCTCATCTAAATAATGGAAAAGTTCAGAGCTGACCTTGCTACCAGATACCTCACAAGCTAGTTTAGAAAAATTAATAAGCTTTAGAATTCAACAAAGATCACAATAAATATAACAAACCTCACTAAACTCGGTTCTTCTATAGTCTCCATGCAGAAACCACCATGGACCAGTTTTTGATAATAATCTGAAAACACAAGGAAAAGTATTTTCAGAGTAAGATATAATTTACTTATTTTTATAAGAGGCAGCACAATATCAGATAACTTGTTATGTTTAATAAGTTACCTTCCACCGGTCAAAACTAGCTTAAGATAAGATAAAACCAAGTCAATTTAACTAAAAAGAGAAAAGTCCAGAAGTTGAGGGTCTGACAAATTTGAGAACACTACAAACTTTAAGGAGATAAGTACCTTCAGATTACAACTAGGCCAAATTCCAAAAGTATCAAGCAGCACAAGATGTGCAATAACATTTCTCAAAGAAGTGGACATATAGGGATCCTAGTAGCATTATGGCCAAGAGCAATATGTAGAGAGAGGACTGGAGTGTAGCAAGTGTCAGAAAGGCAGAGAGGAAAATAAGAATACCCTTGGCCACTTCACAATACAATAACAGATCAAAGCATACTCATTCTTGGCTCAGTCAAGTTATAAATTTTCAAAATCGATCTAAACAATATAACAACCTTGCATATCTGATGCATTGTAGATCCATATTCTAGTACCAACCACAAGAATTAATAAATATCTTTCTTCAGTGTTCTAAGACTGTAACTGCAAGAATACGAAGAATGATTGCATCCAGTAAGAAAAAACTACATCAGGCTATAGCACTAAGCATCTCAAACTTCATATATCACCAGAAAGAGGACTTACATATTGTCACAATCACCTATTCTTTCTCTTTTTTTGGCCACACAAAGAACCTAGACGCGAATTAGGAAAAAAGTGAATGACTAAGAAATCTTTATATATCGATGTGCATCATAATCTCCGACCCTACTGAAAAGCATGAAAATATACCTTCAACATAAAGTATGTGATTTCCTTTACAACTCTGTAATCACCTTTTGATGCTGAACCAGCAATAAGGCCTGCAGAAGACAAATCAAGTCCAAGAGGAAAAACATTAAGCATAATGTTGAGCACTAAGACCAACGTGAATTAGAGATTGGCTGGTTTTAACTTTGCTTTTAACCACTTCCAGCTACAGAATCAAAGATATATTAGCCACAGTTACATCATTCTCGATCTCAGAAACAAAAGCAGTTCCAGTTATATCTAAAAGCAAGTGAAACCATGCATAGTTTAATTACAGAATGCATAAGGATCTAAATAAGGGGCACACACACACAGAGGCTAAACTTCAACCATAGAATATATAAGGATTATAAAACTTTTTCTGTAGGAGAGAGAGGCAAAGTTCAAATCAATAGAGAGATCAGTTGAATACAAGAACAAATCTCAAAAATCAGCCACAACAGCCATATTAATGAATATATCTTGCACATAAATGAAATTCGCTATAAGAGCTCACTAAACCAAAAGTTGGAACAAACTGAAAACTAACAACCGAAGAGGAATTTAATAGACAACCATTAACAATAGCCTCGCAAGAATAAAAGTTCTCATCAGTATCGATTTTATGTGAAAAACAGTTCATAAACACACCAATTTTAAAAATTACTATTAGACCCTATAAACCAAAAGGTGTAAAAAGCTGAAATTCAATACATTCACTTTAAACATGGAATCTGATTTTGCTAAAGAGGGACATGAGCACATGTTTAGCTGCGCTTCTTTAGTCTCCATTCATGTTTTCTCTTTCAATAACAAATTTGATATATTCAGTTAATGCTTCAACTTAGGGTTGACAAACAGTATTGATTTTACAGTTGCTGATTTTGTGGCTGATCAGCAACTCTGCATATGACTTTGCAATGAATAAAATAAAAACAGCCAGCATGATAACTCCAAAAGCCAAAATAAATATATAAAGAGGACTAACGGATCAAAAGTTTGATATCTTCGTACTGCTATTTTCATTCTCAAAGCAGCAGGATACTAGAAGTATTTTAACAAAGATCCATTTTCTAAAAGAAATTCCTTCCAGCAATAAAGAACGAATATTTACTATTACTATAAAGCATTTACCTTACATAATATCTTGATTCACATGTTAGATCTACAAGTCTGCAAGTCATTCACTAAGTAAATTACATTTTCTGCACTCAAAACTGCACCATAGAGAAAAGAAAGAAAAACAAATTGTGTAAGAAAGCCAGAAGAAGGCACCATAGTGAAAACACAGGGGACAAAGCCTTGCAGATAGCTTAACCAGAACGTCCTTTTTGAGTCTACGAATAATCACTATTGTTTTCATCAAATTGTGAAGCTCTTCATGATTACTTGCACCTTGATACATTCCAAATATACCCTGGACAAATTAGCAGTACAACTAATGACGAATTCAAATACAACCTCATAGTATATAATAAAGTCAAATACGAAGAAAGTATTAAAATGGAATGACAATTCCCCCCCCCCCCAAAAGGTTAAGCTATGGAATAACAATTTTACTTACACCTTTGCAATATTGGTTACCGTATTCATGAACACTCAATTGGCCGTGATAAAGCAGGAGTTCCACAGAGCAAGATTGCATATTGAGCTTTCTAAATTTAATAGAAGTGTAAGTAAAACAGTACAAAAAAATGCATTACTGTAAAATCAAATGTTCAATCCCGCCCCATAGAGATGCCTTGCCTATACTGCCCCTCCATGCTACATGGGCCTCAGCAGAGAAATTGTAATTCTTAATTTAAGAAGTACAAATTCCAAGTCACATGGGGCATACAATTGACTCGGTATGCAGAAAAATAAAAAACTCAAATTGATTAACACATGTAATGCACCTAAAAAGATTATGTTCTAAGACACTGCTAAAAGTTGCAAGAGTAAAATTTTCAAATGACCCAAGTTATCTTCTTTATAAGAGTAGATGCCATTAATTATAAGGATCTTAGACACAGTTATTACTGATATGATTCACTATCACAAACAGTAGAAGACAATAAGGAGATAAAAAGTACTCTTTCCCTCCCAATTCAGATACCCCATTGATTTCCACAATTTACAAATTACGTAAAATTTACAGAGTTCCATAATTACCTCAAATTTCTTCTTTTTCAAAAGACTTGGTTAAGATTATAGTGACAAGGGTTTGGAACAGCCAAGAAAGACCAAAAGTGAAAGACATATATAGCTCTCCCCAGAATTCCAAAGATATAACATATAATTAACCAAACAGAATCATCATAAAATTGTCTATAAACTGAATTTAACCCAGAAAAATCAAAACCCAGATCGACCCAGCTCATGAAAGTATCAAAACCAAAAAAAATGAACGAATTATACATTTAATTGAATCTAGCGTTATTCATACCTTTTAATTGTAGAAATAGAGTCGAGGACAGCGGATTTGGAGTTTCGTTGAGGACAGCGGATTTGGAGTTTTTTCTCAACGAAAGGACAATGGGTCTGGCACTGTCATTGGTCGTCACACTTTCAGACCTAAAATTTCAAAGAGATGAATACGAATTTCAAGCTGTGTGGAGCTTTGCGATTTGAGTGTCCTATATGAGCAGTGCTAACTTTGAGATCTGGCAAGGATGTTTGAACTCTGAGATTTGCGAGGAAGATTTGGCGATGAAGAAAGGGAAGAAGAAATTTGGCGATGAAGAAAAGGAAGAAGAAATTTGGCGATAAAGAAAGGGCAACATCTGAGATTTGGAGATGAGAAAAATGGGAGATGAGAGAGAGAATGTAGAATATTTGGGTGAAAAATGGACTTTGCACTGGAACAAATTACACAAAAACAAACCCCGTACCTACGGCCAAGCGGTGACCCTCGCTATAGGGCTGCTCTTCAGTTGTTTACCTACGGTCGAGGCGGGATCGTCGCTATAGAATCCTATAGCTACGTTTTCGCACCGACCGTCGGTATAGCTCGTCGTCGTGGCCAAAAAATTCTTGTAGTGATTTAATATAACAACAACATTAAGAATTAGAGAATTAGATTATTCCAAACAACAATCATATAATCAGGGATTATTTAATTTGACTTCTGATAATCTTAGCAATACTCAAAAGCTTGTCCACAATCATGCATCACTAATTGCTACTTATTATCAGATATAATATCGTTTGTTTAATGCTATACCTTAATCTAGCAAATGATATCAATCAGATTAATCTAATTGGTCATATCAAATCAATCAAATAGAATAACAAACAATCAATTAAAACAGATTATCAGAATAAATCTCATGCAAGAAGGAATAAATAAAGTAAACTTGACCAAATCATTAATTATAAAGAAGGTTCAACATCCTTTAGAACTGAAATAAAGAATTTAGCTTGACATGGCTTCAATCTTCCAAAACTAGGGTTTTAATTCGAATGTAGATGATAGTAATATCTAACTAAGAACATGTATTTATATTCCTAAAATAAATTCCTAAGTCTCTAAGAAATAACAATCCAATTATAATTAGAATTCCTTAAAATTTTCTGGCCTGAAGCAAAATTAATTTTCAAATCCCCGCTGAACTCGTTGGGGCGAGTTTAGTGTACTAGGCGAGCTCGTCAAGGCGAGCAGGAGTAGAGAGGTCTGGGCCGGGGCGAATTCAGATCGCACTGGGGCGGCTTCGGCGGAGAGGAACTCGCCGAGGCGAGTTCTCTAGGCTATCTGGGCTCGCCGGGGCAAGCTTAGCAATTTTCTGAATTTTTTTCCTTTTTCCTCTTTTCAACTCCAATTCCTCCTGAAATCATCAAACACCTTAATAAGGTCATATACACATAAAATATACAATAAAACTAAACATAAATGAATCATAATTAATTAATATTATGCACTCATCAATATGCGTCGATTAAAGTAGAAAGTGAAAAACAAAGCTCGTATAGAGGGTTTTATTGCTAAACGTTATACGGAAGAAGAGCTTGTCGACTTCTGCTTCTTGTTCTTTGATGATTTAGTCTTAATGAAGCACAACCGTTTAAGTCAGAATGAGGTCGTCGGACCCCAATCTCGTACTGATGAGTTAGCTATATTCACCTATCCGGCTAAACCATTTGGTCATGCGACGATAACTTACCTAACCAACAAATATTTGAAGATTGTATCTACATACGTGCTTCTAAATATGCCCAAAGTATCGTCGTACATCAAGTTTGTATTATTATGAGTTGTTGAATCTTTAATATTTAAAAGCGTAATCAACAATTAAAACCTATTATTATTATTTTAGTTCATTCGAAGAGGAAGCATATGCTTTTAACCCGGGATTAACTGCAGCATAATTGGAAGCATTTACTACTGAAAATTTTCAACAGTGGTTTAAGAGAAAGGTTGAAGAAGATAACACTTCTGAGCATTTTAGAGATATTATTTTAGGTCCTTACAAACTTATTAGTTCATTTTCTAGCTGTATCGTTAATGGGTACAAATTCAAGATTGATAACTTGAATGAACTGACATCAGTCAATTCTGGCGTTGTCGTGTTGGGAAGCTGTTACCAAGATTCCGATCCAATTACTATGGACAATTAGAGGAAGTGGTTGTGCTCAATTATCCGGGGGCTAAAAAGGTTGTTACATTTAAGTGTCGCTGATTTGATACTGAAAAGGGTGTTAAAGTTAATCATAATAGATTGTCACAGTACATATAAAGTCAAAGCTAAGGTCTGATGGCGTATTCGTATTAGCCAGCCAAACGACTCAAGTGTACTACGCCCTTAATGTCGGAATTTTTTAGAAATCCCTGGTATACAGTTGTCACAACGAAGACTTGAGCATTTGATGGTACTAATCTGTCTAGAACGGATGACCTGTTGCAAGAACAAGTTAGCAATCTCAGCCACGTAGTGCTAAATAATGATAATGTGTTGGTAGGTAATGTCTTTGACGTACCCGATGATGAGAAGACGTGGTTGTCAATGACTATATCATCGTACAAGATTATAATGACGAAGAAACTGATACGGAAGAGGAAGAGACAGAATCCGATGATGAAGTTGATTTTGATTCTGACGGGTTTGACGACGTACTAAGTCTAAACTTGTTATTGTTTTTTAAATAATTTACTAATAATAACGGTTATTAAGATAAATTAACTGTAAATTTCAATAGTTATTTCAATGTCGGTTATTTTAATAGTACACTTATGGTTAGGCATAGCTATGGAGGTTGTCGCGGTGGTGGCCGTACAGGATCTGTCGATGGCTCCCAAGGCGGGTCGTCGTCATCAGCTAGTAAGTTTCCGTCGTTTTGGAGTTTTCTTTTTGTTTACTTAATTGTTTATAACATATGAAAATAGTATATTTACACAATGTCATCACTTATACTTACAGATACTAGTTGTCAATGTCATCGAGGGACTAACCTCGGTTTATTTGGCCATCCGTCGGTAGTTCTACGTATTGTTCGTGTAGATGTCGACTCGGCGCAGTAAGTGTCAAATATAATATATTATGTTCAATTAAATTCCTTTATATGATTGCATAATTAAAATAACACATTGTTTTTTAATCTCATATTGTAGTATTTTGGACCCTGTCGCTAAGGCGACATGCCATCTGCTTGACACACCTGTCGACTGGTTGTATGCGATTTAGCCAGTACGCGCAATATGATGCCTCCTATATGGACATTGTGCTACGCGAGTTTCACGTAAGTCGAATTACATAACTTAAATTAAATACGAACCTAGGTATTTACACAATGTACAAATTTTTTTTGATATGTTATCCTTTTTTATAGATTTATTTTAGATATGAGGAAGACATATCTCAACCAGTCGGCTATAATGTTATTATTGCACAAGTCGCGAAGAACTACACCGACTGGCTGTACGAGATTAGATAAAGGGCAACCCGAGCTATTGTACAGTAGCCCAAGACTACCATACGAGATCATCAGCCCTAGATAATCTCAGTTGTAGCATGAGACGCCATGTGTATTTAGTGGGATGTTGATGACTTCGAGAAGAAGTCCGAGCAAATGAAAAAGAATTGTGGCCAGCTTCGAATCGTACATACTACTGGTTCACAGTCATTTGAGGAGATTAAGTCGGTATGTATTTATATTTATTTGTTTAGTTTAATATTGTCGGGATCTATACTAAATAAATGATATGTTAATGTATTTATTAGGCCATGCGGGCGAGCTTGGGCCGACCTCCCACTATGGTCGAGTTTTGGGATAGAGTCCACACGCCAAAGGAGTCGACGATGTCTCCTGCAGCCCAAGTTATACGGGTAATAATTTTAGTTATAATAATTGTTAATTATTTATATTACATAATTAATAATTAGAACTAATTAGATCACATATACATAATAAATTATAGGACCGATTTCAAAATATCCGGGACTAGCGTATAACTGAGTTGTGAGATGCTAGGGGAGATTCCGAGACGTTAAATTTCACCATCCCTCCGTTCGAGATTTGTTTATCTCAAGATGAGGAGATGACTCTTTGGGTCGCGTCTTAGGATCCCCTTAGTAGCACTACCAGCAGATATCGAGTGATGGGGTTACCGAGGATACCAACCTATACACTACCTAAATGTATTAATTTTAGTGCGTTTCTTATTTTTTCATAGTTTATATCGCAATATAAATTATTATTAATGTTATATTTATTTTCACAGGCTCTAGCCAGCGCCAGCATCCGAGAGTATCCGTTGGACCATCTCATACGGGCGCTGACTTGGACAACGAGCTACTCTAAAGGGTCATGGCAGCGGTGTCGAAGACGTTTCATACGATTTCGGTTATCTGTCATCAGGAGTTGCCTAGTCGTGCTCGCCTTCACCAGCTAGCTCAAGATATTGTATCAGAGGCCACCGTCGAGAGTACAGGTATCCCTCCGAAACAGTTCGTCGCGATACGCGACGAGGTGCTCCGGATGGTGGTTACCCTACTGTCTGAGGCTTTTGGCCCTATAAGGAGTCAGCCATCGACTACTCAGGTATTTAATTCATTTTAAGTTTGTATATTTTGCATGTTATTTAATTATCATTTACCTACGATTTTAATTCTCAATTATGGACTAATGAGTTATATTTTTAATTGTATCAAAAGGGTGGCGATGCCGATGCTGAGCGGGAGGATAACGGCGACGATTTTTATACACCAGAGCAGCACTGTCGACCCCCACCCGATGATCCTTCTCACACCGGGGGTAGTACTACTAGCTTGACTTAGTTTTGTAGATCATGTTGTACGTATTTTATTCATATTTACTTTAATTTAGCTTAATAGGATGTAAATCCTTGTACTTTAGTTGATGTTTGACACATTGTAGTTTAAACATTGTAGTTTTGTATAACTTATGAAAAATTAGTTTATATTTGTCATTGTTGGCCTCGGTAATTTATATTGGCACTTGTATGTGAACATAAACGAGTTATTATTGTATGTACATGTTGGGATAGTTATATTTACGTTGTATGTGTTGTTGGGATAAAACATGTTTACAGGTACAAAAATGTGGGTTAAAAACTTGAAAACTGTCAAAACAAAAAAATATTTTAAAAAAAATACTTGTTTTCGACGGAATAGTGTATTTCCGATAGAAGTTCTGTCAGAAATATAAATATAAAATATTGATAATAATTCGATAATTCTAACGAAATAATGCTAAGACCGACGGACGTTCGGTTGGTAATAAGCCATTTCGTATGATCCGAAAGTCTGACACGTGACAGTTCAATCTCCGTCTGATCATTTTCGACTGATTTATTCCGTCGGAAATAGGGACTAATCTCGACGAAAAGGTTGGTCGGAATTTGTCTGGTCGGAAGTCCGTATTTCCAACCGAATTTCTGACGGACAAAATTCCGACCAGGTTATATCTGATGGAATTGCCGACGGAAGTTTATATCGGAAATACTCTTATTCCATCGGAATAAGAGTATTTCCGATAAAAACTTTCGTCGGAATTAAGGTTTTTTTGTTATAGTGAAGATACGAGAAAATAAAAAATAGACATGCACAACGCTATTTTATCTTATCATTTAAAATTTCACATTAATCATAATTCAATATCATCATGAAATTTTGTCAACAAATAAGTCACTCCCCTTAATAGTGATAGTGTATGCATGTGCATATGAGAGAGACGGATTCGGTTAGGGTGAAGTTGAACTTCACCCTAATACGTTTATATAACTTTTCATTGCATTGAATAAAAAACAATATTATATTAATCATTGTAATAAAAAATTAAAAAATTTATCAATATAATTTTTTTTATACTAAATATAATAATAAATTATAGAATTTATTAAAGTAAAGTTGGTACCAATTAAGGCATACTTTTATCGGATATTATAACTTCTTCGTACGCATAAATACGCGTACATTTATGTATTTTAAATCTAGGCATGGACCCTTTCGTTGAACGGTTTAAGTACTTTGTGACGTGGAGACCGTGCATGCATGCACGGCTGAAAATTAAAATTTGGTCAATCATCCGTATGTTTTCCTAGCGATTTATATCTATTCTATATCTATATATCTATATACATATATAATAAAATAAAATTAAGTTTTTTTAGTCTTTAATTATTGATATGAGACTAGAATTTAACTGTTATTAAAATAATTTTTAAAATATTTTAAATTTTATTTTATTTATTTTAACTAAGCCTAAATTTTAACTACATTTAAAATATTTTCTAATATGTAAAGAAAGGAAAGAAGGAGAAAAGAAAGAAGAAAAAGATATATGCGTTTATCATAATATCTCCTACGTATACAACTTATATAATTGTCAATCCTTTTAACTTCAAAACTTACCTTCCTTTTCTTTTTTTAACGTTAAAAATACCTTTTATATATATATTCTAAAAAAAATATTCCTCACTCTCCATCTATCAAACAAAAAATCCAAAATGTGCAATTTTATTTGTCAATTTGTTAATATTTAAAAACAAAAAGAGTTTCAATTTTTTGAAAATAATATAAAATAACATAATTGTCACAAATTTATAATCACAATAACATTAACTAATTTTTTACATATATAATATTAAAAATTATAAATTGTATGAAATTAGTAAGTTAAGTTGTGAAATTATTAACTATTAAAAATAATTACTACTTAGTGTTGTAGAACTATAATTTTTTTTACAGTCCTACAAATGTAATGTTAACTTATTATTATACAATAACTTTATTTTAAAAAAGAGTCCTTTAATTACTTAGTCATACAATAAATTCTAATTAAAAAATATATTTAGGATTTTACTTTACTCAACTTTGGACTCTAAATAACTAAATATTAAAATATAGGAAAAAAATTATTATGATTACATAGTATTCTCTCCGTTCCATTTTATTTGATCATTGTTAACTTTTTAAAGTCAACTTAAGATATTTTTAAACTCAAAATTGACATAATTTTTTTTAATTTTAATCAATACAATGATGAATATTGTAAATTATTTAACAAGTGTCACACATTATAAGTTTTATTGTTTCATAATTTTTAATGAGTCATCTTAATTTTGAGTTTAAAAATGTCTCAAATTGATTTTCAAAAGTCAACAATGATCAAATCATTTGAAACGGATGAAGTAATTAATACTAACAAATATATTATATTATAAAATATATTAATGATTAAAATATTAAAAATATGTATTATATGTTATAAAACATATTAATGACTAAATTTTAATTACCAATTTTATTTAATGTAGGAGACATTTAGTTAAGTAATGTTTAAAATAATTTTGAAATATATTAGTGACTAAAATTTAGTTAATTTTTAAAACTAAAAGTCATAATAGTAACTTATTATTCAACAAAAATGTTATTCCTAAATAACAACATATTAAAAATATTAAAAAAAATATTATGACAAAATAATAGTTAATATTAAAAAAACAATATCTATTTAAAAAATATTAATAATTTAATTTTAGTTACCAATTTTATTTTAGATATGAGATCGTTAGTTAATGACTGTTAAAAAAATTCCTTAGTTATACGTAGTATTAGTTATTAAAATTTAGTTACGTTTTAAAACTAAAACCAAGAAATTAACTTATTATTCTACAATAATTTTATTGCATAGAGAGTTCTTTAAACACTAAGTTTAGGCTTTTACGTTCTAATCATTTTTGAACTCTAAAAAATTATATATAAATTCAAAATATTGAAAATAAAAAGTAAATATTAAATATTAAAACTATATAAAAACTGAATATTAAATTAAAAATAACCAAAAAAAAATATTATTAAGAGTCAATTATGAGTATTTAATAATTATTTGTTTGAACAACGTTTGTAGTCATTCTAAGAGTAATAGTAAGTTAATTTAAAATTCAAAAAATATTTTATAATCATCAAATATAAAATAAATTAGAAATTAAAAATAATTTTACTTAAAAAATAAATCTGTGCTTCACAGTGGTACTTAGGTAGTATCTTATAATAATATCAATATGGGACATTTGACCTCCACAACTGGTTATTGTAACATAATCACCGCCACCAATTTGTTTTTTAAAAAAAATTAAAAAATAAAATTACCCTTGTTAATATATGTTTTGCTAACTACGTAATAGGCGTTTTTAAATCATTAGTTGTGGCGTACTGTTTTGTTATAAGATACTCCCTATCTTCCGTAAAGATTGATTTAACTTGATTTTTGTGTTCAAATTGATGAATTTTAAAATTAATAATTAATCAACTTTATTTATATTTTTGAACTTCTAAAAATTAAATATTGAAATAAATCAATCATAGTTTCTTATGGTTACAATCTCTTTACTTATATTTAAATCAAAATAGAATAAATTTTGATTCTAATATTGGTCAATTTAACTTCAAAATTGATCAAACTAAGTCAGTCTTTGTGGGACTGAAGGATTACTAAATACCATCAACTTATTTTACACAAAATTATATTTATTTCATGTTAAAAACAATTTCCATGTAATTTAAAGAAAGTAATATTTTTACTAGAACAATTGTGGATGTTAGCTTTCTCCTTATCTAAATTGTTGTAAAACCAAATTAACAAGAAAGTAAATATTTCTATTTCCTCCATCCCAAGTTGGTTATACTTGTTGGGGAAAAAATGATGTACTTATTAGATTAGGTTCACTAAACAATCTTCTAACAATTTTCTTACAATATTAGCTCTCCTTGTATAATATTTCGGTATTGTGCGATACTGAGGGGGAAAAAGGAATTTGAAGATTTTAATACACTGAAGAATGAGGACTAGAGTGGCCGAAAGTGGGACTAGAGTGGGCTCGTGTAAGAATAAGTCATGGGCCAATTTGTCTTGACCCGACTACTGTAGCCCGAATTCACAAACTATTTTAACCAAACCAAAAAATCGAACTTCTCTTTCGTTTTTTTTTATAAATTCTCCGACCACAAAGAGATGAACTCTATTTTTCTCCCTTCTTCAACAATACTTTTTAGAGGCCATGAAAGAAAGTTATACCAATTGAGTTTTTCCTTGCTTCAAATCTGTCATATGATTCACCTATAGTTATCCTTAGATCTCCTTCTGAAAACTTTAATTTTGTTTGTGCAATTCAAATATCTATGAATGATACAAGGCTCATGAAGCCGAAAAATATCTGCCTTGACTACTTCTTCAAGGCCTTCACTGAGACACGCCAATGTTTCTTCCTGTATTCCCTCAGGTTACTATAACCGCGTCGTACTACCGTGTAAATTGACAAGGACAATGAAGTAATTAAGTACATCCAGTATCGACTCAATTGAGATTTTTGATTTTATGTGCTTTAAAATGAAATCATTCTCTGCGAGTTGACTCACAAGTCCTGACTCGGACACCGAGTTCTTCCTTTTGTGCTGCTGCATTGACGCATTTGTTAAGCGTCGAACACCCCGAGCTCCATTCATTATGATTGACGGAGTAACCTGTTTCTGATAAGGAATGGACTGAGTTTTATCCGAGTTCTTTTTGCTATCTTCTTAGAATATTGTTTGCTAGCCAGTGGAAAGATTATTGTCACCCGAAACCACATCCTTGAAAAACTTGACGGACTCCGTTAACTCCTCCACAGTCCTGCCTTTCCACATAACGGCGAGTGATCCCACGACGGAATCTTCCAAGCACACTCCAATGGCCGTAAACTTTGCAAAATTCCCCTGAATATCCAAGCCTCTCGCGGCTGCGTCGGCAAGGAACAAGGTATTCACCGTTCCCGAAGGCTTCACTGTCAGAGGGATCAATTGGTTTCGACTAGAACTTCGGCGACCGACGACAACCAAAAGTCAGACAAAGAGCTCCTACAAACAGATTCATTCAAAAGAGAACCTTTTATCGTCAAGAAACAATTCCAATTATCCGACCCAAAATAAAAGAATATAAAAACCTTTCGCTTTGGTATTTGTATTGTAATGGCAAGATCCATCGAAGTGTAACACAAACTGGACCCTAAGAAATCTCTATAATGAAATTACTAATTGTTTCTCAAAAAGGGGCTTGCTATGAAAACTGCCACCAAGGATGAAAATTGACTTTTGTTATAGTTTTTTGGTGGTTCAATTTTTTCAGCGTTAAATTTCTCTATAAATGATATCGACGCGTAAAGGACTCTGCCCCGCCGTCCGGAGACTAGCAAACAGTTTTTAGGATTTCCGGTTATCTTTATTTGAAAATAAAATACTTCTGAAGGAATTTGGTTAAATGGATTTTTGAATAGAGAGATAATGAATTTATAAGGAGTGAGAGACTGAGATATGGGATGGTTACTGTGGTTGTGGCAAGTGGGCACGAGTTAAAACTTGCATTGAAGATTGGATGACAGATGATTTTAAGTATGGTTTGATCATAACATGGGTCTGAGGTGATCACATGTATTAGCCATATGATGTATTAACTGATACTACTTAATTGCATGTGTATGATGCATTACTCTCCATAAAGGAAATTAAATATGTACGTGACACATAATGCTCTAGTAGGCTTACAAGACTACATGAATTTCATCATTTATAAGCATACCATCATATGACAAATAAAAAATTCTCCATGTCCTGTACGAAATTTATATTACAAGTGAAGCAGTAGTGTTAATCATGTTGATTTCATAAATTAATAAAAGAGAACCACTTATCTTTTACGTCTAGGATCTGCCTCCTTATATAAGCCGACACGGAGATGGAAACAATTGTGCTGATTTCGGAATATATTACCACCACAATTGTAAACGACAATTGTAATTAGAGCTTGGTAAAAATGATGTGTTGTCTCATACAAACAACATCAATTGATATGATAGTTGGTGATTTTAATGTCACTAAAACAGGCCCTCCTTCTAGCGCCAATGTTAATGTCAAATTCTGACCGTTCGCCAAATCACCAAATAACGAGCCGAAAAGACGTTTAACGGTGGAGGATATGCATTTGTTTTAGTGCGTGGAATAAAATAATAACGTGTGGAAATAAAATAATAACACGAGAATTTTACGTGGAAACCCAATTGGAAAAAACCACGGGGAGAGATCTCAGAAATCTACTATGAAAATAATAAGGAAATACAAGCTCCCAATTGATAAATAAAGTTGATATTTGTTCTCTGCTTTTTCTAGCCTTTCTCTTCATGGATGGAGAGTTTCTTTTTCCTTCTAAACTATCGGCTGAGAATGCATGTATATTGGTGTGTGTGTGTGTGCTCCTCTTTCTCCCCTGGTGTTTCTCTTGGATCGGAGCCCTTGCCCTTCTATGTATGATATATAAATATATATCACATGTAACCTGCTGAAAAGGTTTTAAAGGAGAAAATGAAAAGACTTGCCGACTTTCTAAATTCCTTAGTTGCCCAACCTTTTGTTTCCTAATGGCTCCTACCATTTTAACCTTTGTTTTCCAACCTTGTACATTCCTTCCCATTTGTGTTGTATATTATTCATAGGTGAGGACCCACTGAATATTTTATACCCATCAAAAATCATATCTTAACATTGCCCCCACTCTTTTATTGTAAGGAACTTAAAATAATAGAGTACATAAATTTATACCAACAAAAGATCCGTAACTGCCGAAGATGAACTGTCACACCCAAACACCATACGTCGAACAGAAACTTCTAGCTCCTAATATTGGCCCTCACTGCTCTATTCAATTCTAAGATAGATAAATAAATAACCTTATCACCACCGAAGATAGATACATGGACGACCTTTTCGCAACCGAACAAACCATACCACAATTGAACCAACCTTATCACAATCGAACCAACCTTATCACAACTGAAGATATAAATAACCAACCTTATCACACCATAATAGCCTTCTCGACCCTTGTAGGAGGTATCGATCCGACCTTATATTACCAACCAACCTTATATCACCATAACAGCCTTCCCGACCCCAGTGGGAAGCATCAACCCAACCTTATAACGACTTAATAGCCTTCTCGACCCCTGTGGGAGGCTTCGATTCGATCTTATATCGCCATCCTATCTTATAACACCATAATAGCCTTTCCGACCCTTGTGGGAGGCTTCGATCCGACCTTATAACACCATAATAGCCTTCCCGACCCCTGTAGGAGGCATTGATCCGACTTTATATCACCAACCCACCTTATACCATCGTAACAACCTTCCCGACCCTAGTGGGAAGCACGACCCAACCTTGTAACGACCTAATAGCCTTCCCAACCCCTGTGGGAGGCTTTGATCCGACCTTATATCGCCATCCAATCTTATAACACCATAATAGCCTTCTCGACTCTTGTGGGAGGCTTCGATCCGACCTTATAACACCATCCGACCTTATAACACCATAATAGCCTTCCCGACCTCTGTGGGAGGCATTGATCCGACCTTATATCATCAACCCACCTTATATCACCATAACAGCCTTCCCGACCCTAGTGGGAAGCATCGACCCAACCTTATAACGACCTAATAGCCTTCCCAACCCCTGTGGGAGGCTTCGATCCGACCTTATATCGCCATCCGACCTTATAACACCACAATAGCCTTCTCGACCCCTGTGGGAGGTTTCGATCCGACCTTATAACATCATCCGAGCTTATAACACCATAATAGCCTTCCCGACCCTTGTGGGAGGCATTGATCCAACCTTATATCACCATCCAACCTTCTAACACCATAATAGCCTTCCCGACCCCTGTAGGAGGCATTGATTCGACCTTATATCACTAACGAACCTTATATCACCATAACAACCTTCCCGACCCCAGTGGGAGGCATTGATCCGACCTTATATCACCATCCGACTTATACCGCCAAATGTAGATAGCCGAAGACATAACGAAGCCAAAATGACGTAATCTGAAGTGAGTTGTCATCACTCAAAGTGAGTCGTTACTGCTCGAAGTGTCATGGGTGAATAGTTTGGACCGTCAAAGCTGTAAGATCCCGACATTATGAAACAAAAGTTTATTATTTTCTTTATGATTATTTTTTTTCTAAATAGTAAGGTGCTTAATTGTTATAAATGATAGTTAAGGGTGTTATATGCGAATTATCTGATAAACAGTGTATGTCGGGGAATATTCCTTTTGTCGGAGAATATTCTTTTTGTCGGAGAATATTATATTCGGTACCGTACGACGGCGCCGAAATATCAAAATATTAGTGGGCCCCACAAATGACAAAATTGTCAACGATAATGGGCCCCATTGTCGGATACTGAAAGCGACAGTATTTTGTCAACAGTATTATCACCGGCAACTGTTGAAATACCCGGTAATAAAAAGAACAGTAAAACGCGTTATTCCACAGTAGTACGCGGTATTTCACAGGCACACGGTATTGCACAGTATTTTAAATTATTAATTCAATAATTGATAAAGTAGCAATTACACAGTATTTTGATTCAATAATTACAATAGTATCCGCATGGTACTTTTTATTATTTATCATGCCACTGTAACTCATATTATTTGTTATGATATTTTAGCATTATTGATAGATTAAAGTGAAGTCTAACTTAGGGGTACCTAATTGAAATTTTGAAATTCACATGTTGTGAATTATTGGTTCACATGATGGAACTATTGGTTCACATGTGGGAACTATTAGGGGATGTTATGCAAGATTGATAATACTTGAGGTATTATATTAAAAAATAGAGGCAAAGATGGAGGTACTAAAGTGTAATAAGTCGAGCCCTTATTGTGCAATTAATGAAACTTGGTTTTCCTATAAATAGGAACGGTTATCTTAAGAAATCTTCACACCTTCCTTGCATATACTGCCTCTCTCTCTAAATTTCTTGAGTTCTCTTAGTGTGATAGGCTATTGTGAGTATTTGTGAGAATACTAGTATTGTCCAAGTTAGTAAACTTCATAGAAAGCAACATCCAATCACTTATTAACGAAGGTAGGGGATATCATTTCTTTCATACTCTTATGTAATATCATTTGCTTCCTTGTTCGTAAGTGATATTATACTCAGAAAGGTTGTTATTCATTCCGTATTAATTTGTGGGGATAACCTGTCCGTGCGGATTGACGCATGTCTGGTGAATACCCTTCTGTATTCATTCCTTATTATTCTGTGGGAATAACCTGTATGTACGGAGTGTTGTACCTGGTGAATACCCTTCTGTATTCATTCCTTATTATTCTGTGGGAATAACCTGTATGTACGGAGTGTCGTACCTGGTGAATATCCCTTTATAATTGTTCCTTATTTATCTGTGGGTATAACCTGTCCGTGCGGATTGACGCATGACTGGTGAATAACCCTTTGTATTCACTACTTATTAATCTTTTGTGGAAATAATCTGTCTACGCGGATTACCGCATGACGGGTGAAAACCCATTTGCAGTTTCATATATTCTGTTATTCTCGTATAACGTATCATTTCTTTTGTACTCTTTAAGGAATATCTTTTCTTTCACATTTCTCCATTTATGATAAGAAATCTCTGTTTGTTTCCAAAACCTTATTTTAAATGGTGAAAATCCTTGAAAATTTGTTGAATATCCTTAATAGTTTGTGCTTCATCTAATATCTTTTCACCTGAATCTTTCTATTTCGTTTGATACGATATAGTTGAATCGTGAATTTTATTTTTGAATATCATTCTTGAATTTGACTCCACAATTTGGTCATCATGTTGGCAATTTGGTCAACCTTCGACACTGGATAAATTAAACATTTATTCTTATTCTTGATCTCACTGTATTCATTCTATATCATTGTCATTATCCTCATCCATAAATTGTGGTGATAGTTCTCTTTGGCCGGTAGTGCAAAGATGAACTAGCGTGACATGATTTTGACCAAACTGTGTATTGGTATTATCATGACTTTTGGTGTTACAAACAAAGGCGTATGGTGAAAGTTCTCTTTGGCCCGTAGTGCAAAGATGAACTGGCGTTTGACATGATCATGATCGGTGATGTTACAAATAAATATCTTTGTCACATAGTGCAAAGAGAGGTTGTTGAATATAAATTGTTGATTTGAATGTTCATAAACAGGAACTGTTGATTGGTGTTACAGGGATAAAATATTGGTGGTGATCCTTTAACTTATAGAAGATGGTAGATATTATAATCTGCTTGACTCTTCTAATGGATTATTCGTTCCGCTGCAGTTGTTGTTATTGAACAATTATAATATCTTTAGATCTCTGATTTATTTTGGTTGAAGGCTAAAGATAATTTTATTCTTCATTATCTTAGTCATGATATTTTCTACTGGGCTATTTGTGCTCACCCTTTTCCTTTTTGTTCCATTGTTCTCCTCAGGAAAAGAGAGTGTAGCGGGGACTAGGTGGGGAATGGAGTGATGGTCCAAGACAATATAAATATCTCAATACAATATTACTAGTGTGACAATAAGTGTATTGAGAATTTAAGATGTATTTGTATTGTGTTGTTGTATTTTGCACAACACTTATTAGTTGTAAATGGAAAAATTCGTATTTGTATTTTGTGGAATGTTATTGGCGACTCAAAATGGGTTGTATGGACCTATTTTGGGGGCGTCACAGTTGGTATCAGAGCTTAGTGATATGATCTCTGGTAGAGATCTGGGATTAGAACTGGGAGGGGAGAGACGAGTAAAATCCTTCGCTAGTATGTCCTACCTAAGCTATTTTTGTTATTTAAGTAATTGGTTTGGTTATAGGGACAAGATGTTGCATGTCAATTTCTTTAACTATCTTTGTTTTGTGATCACATTTTAGAATGACATCTGAAAACCAAGAGATTCACTATGAGACCATTGTGGCTGAAAACCAGGAAGCCACAAATAATACGGGTGCAAACTCAGAACATCATAATGCTAATCATGATGCTAACAACAGAATGAATGATGAAATGTTTAGGAACTTCATGTAATACATGCAGAACCAGGCGAGAAGAGCTCATATCTACAATACTGGCAGAAACGCTGATAATGTATGGATGGTCACTGCCATTCAGTTCAAAGAATTGGGACCACCTGAATTTTTCGGCAAGCCAGATCCACTCAAAACAGAGTCATGACTTAAACAATTAACAAAGATATTTGATGTACTGCGTTGCACAGATGACCAAAAGGTTCCTTTTGCCACCTTATGCTGCGAGGAGAAGCGGATCATTGGTGGGAATCTGTGAAACATACCCATCATTCAGCACTCGAGATGTCTTGGGTCGAATTCCAGGAATTATTTAACGAGAAGTATTTTTCGAAAAGTATTCGCCATATGAAGGAGGTGGAATTCATCAAACTGAAACAGAACAACATGACGGTGTCACAGTACGAAGCCAAGTTTGCCGAGCTGTCGCGTTTTGCATCCCATTTGGTGGACACTGAGAAACGGATGACACGAATATTCCTACGAGGTTTGAAACCAGAAATTCATCAGTATCTCGTTTCTCATAAAATTTGTATATATTCAGATGCAGTGGATAGGGGTCAAGTAGTGGAGCAAGAAAGAGGACTACTACAACTAGGAAACAACACCCAACAACGAGAGAAAAATTACGATAATAAATCGTAATGGTGGCAACAATTATCGAAATAATGATAATCAGCGAGGAGGGAATCACAACACCGGAAATGGTAAGCACTTCGGTGGTAATCCTGGCCCGGATAACAGAAGAAGTGAGTCAAGTGGCAACAATTCCAAGAAGAGGAGATTCAACAACAACCATGGAAAGGCACCAACGTCAGTACCAGCACCAGTACCAGTTTCGAAGGAAGGAGAATGACCACCAGTTAGATGTTTCAGGTGTGGGAAAGAAGGACACATCAGTCCAAATTGTACACAATCGCCATCCCAAGTATGTTATAATTGTGGAAAGGAAGGCCATATAGCTCGCTTTTGTCATGCAACGAAGTCAAGTCCAGCTGCAATGATGACACCGAAGGCGGTCACGGACAAGTCAAAGTCTGTGGTTCAGGGGAGAGCTTTTGTCGTGACGTCACAAAAAGCGCAGAATCCGAACGAGGTTATTACGGGTAAACTACTTATTAACTCTTGTGAAGTCTATGCCTTATTAGATACTGGTTCTACCCACTCTTTTATTTCACCAACATGTGCTTAACGCCTGAATTTGACTCATGGAAAATTAGATTTTGACTTATCTGTTGAAACACCATTAGCACAAACATTCGTTACATCTACAGTCTATAAATCTTGCTTTGTTCAAATCGGCACCCTCACATTACCTGTTGATCTTATCTCCTTGAACATGCATGAATTTGATGTGATTTTAGGAATTGACTGGTTAACTGCTCATCATGCTAAAATTGATTGCTTTCGTAAGGTCATTAGTTTTCATATTCCTAATCAACCTATTATGCGAATTCAAGCAACCAAACCATTGAAATCAATAACCATCATTTCTAGTCACAAAACCATTCGTTTATTGAAAAACGGATGCCAAGCTTTCTTAGCCCATGTAACGAATTTAAACAAAAGTACGTCAGATTTGAATAATATTTCTGTTGTTAATGAGTTCCCTGACGTATTTCCCGAAGAACTTCCTGGCCTACCCCCAGACCGTGAAATTGAATTTTGTATCGACCTTGAACCCGGTACAAAACCCATTTCTAAAACTCCATATCGAATGGCTCCCATTGAACTTCAAGAGTTAAGAGTCCAACTACAGGAGTTGTTAGACAGTGGTTTCATACGTCCGAGTACATCGCCTTGGGGTGCTCATGTTTTATTCGTAAAGAAGAAAGACGGGAGTATGAGACTTTGCATTGACTATCGGGAGTTAAACCATGTCACCATCAAAAATAGGTACCCGTTACCTCGCATTGATGACCTGTTCGACTAGTTACAAGGTGCTCAATTCTTTTCAAAGATCGACCTCCGTTCTGGGTATCATCAGTTGAAAGTTAAAGCTAATGACATTCTAAAGACTGCCTTCAGAACTCGATACGGGCATTATGAATTCCTAGTCATGTCTTTTAGATTGACTAATGCTCCTGCTGCTTTCATGGATATGATGAACCGGATATTCAAGGACTATTTGGATCATTTCGTGGTTGTCTTCATTGATAATATTCTCATATATTCTAAAAGTCGTGAAGATCGTGAGCAACACTTGAGGCTGATACTCCAAAAGCTTCGTGAAAACAAGTTATATGCTAAGTTAAAGAAATGTGAATTCTGGCTTGAGGAAGTTGCATTCCTTGGTCACTTGGTTTCTAAACAAGGAATCTCGGTGGACCCAGCGAAGATTGAAGCAGTATCAAATTGGGAACAACCTAAGTCAGTAACCGAAGTACGAAGCTTTCTGGGTCTAGCTGGTTATTATCGGAGATTCGTAGAAGGATTTTCTAGAATAGCCATTCCATTAACTCAACTGACTCGGAAAAGCACAACATTCAAATGGAGCGATGAATGCGATAAGAGTTTTCAAGAACTCAAAAGAAGGCTCATTTCAGCACCTGTATTAGCAATACCATCAGGATCAGAAGGATTTGTCATCTACAACGACGCTTCAAGCAAATGACTAGGTTGTGTTCTCATGCAACATGGGAAGGTTATAGCCTATGCGTCTCGGCAACTCAAGGAATATGAGAGGAATTATCCGACTCATGATCTAGAGTTGGCAGCAGTCGTTTTCGCATTGAAGATTTGGAGACATTACTTGTATGGAGAGAAAGTGGAGATCTATACAGACCACAAAAGTCTCAAATATTTCTTCACCCAGAAGGAACTCAACATGCGACAACGGCGTTGGCTCGAGCTGTTGAAAGATTACGACCATACCATCCAATACCATCTTGGAAAGGCGAACGTAGTAGCCGACGCATTGAGTAGAAGATCGTATGCAAGTAAGAGTGCATTACTGACATCGCAGAGACCCATTTTGGATGATTTACAAAGGATGGAGATAGAGTTAAAAACTTCAGGAACCCACGTGAAGATCGCACATATACGGGTAGAACCGGCTTTAATCGACAAAATTAAAGCTGCTCAAGTTACAGACCCGGAGTTGGTGAATATGAAGAAGAAGGTACAAGAAGGTGCTATTCCAGAAGCAAGAGTCGACGAAGACGGGATACTTCGAGTCAACTCTAGACTGTGTGTTCCTAACGACCCTGACTTAAAATACAAAATCATGATGGAGGCACATAACACACCGTTTGCAATCCACCCCGGAAGTATCAAAATGTATCGTGATCTTCGACATACATTTTGGTGGAACAATATGAAGAGGGAGATTGCATAGTTTATCGCAAGATGTTTAATTTGTCAACGTGTCAAGGCGGAGCATCAAGTACCAAGGGGTCCATTGCAACCACTTGAGATTCCAGAATGGAAGTGGGAGCACATCAACATGGATTTCGTGACAGGTCTTCCCAAAGTTTCTCAAGGCTTAGACACAATTTGGGTCATTATAGATAGATTGACCAAGTCTGCTCATTTCTTGCCTATACGAGAAAACTATTCACTCGAGCGTCTTGCTAGTTTGTATATTAGCGAGATTATAAGATTGCATGGCATGCTAGTATCCATCGTTTCTGATCGAGATCCTAGGTTCACTTCACGGTTTTGGGTCAGCTTATAAAAGCTATGAGTACTGAATTACGATTCAGTTCTGTATACCATCCCCAAACAGATGGGAAATCGGAAAGGACTATTCAAACCCTTGAAGATCTATTAAGACTTTACGTACTAGACTTCAAAGGAAGTTGGGACAAATACTTGTCATTGGTGGAATTCTCTTACAATAACAGTTATCAAGCAAGTATAGGCATGGCTCCCTTCGAGGCGTTGTATGGATGAAGGTGTCGATCTCCAGCATGTTGGGATGAAGTAGGTGAGGCAAAATTGTTGGGACCCGAGTTGATACGTATAACTACGAAAAAGATCCAAATGATCCGGCAACGTATACAAACAGCTCAAGATCGACAAAAGAGTTATGCCGATCTTCATCGAAGAGACGAGGAATTCAGTGTCGGAGATCATGTATTTTTACGTGTTGCCCCATGGAAAGGAGTTACGAGATTCGAAAAGAAAGGAAAGCTTAACCCTCGATTTATCGGCCCATTTGAAATCCTCGACCGAGTAGGAACTGTGGCCTACAGACTCGCCTTACCGCCAAGCATGTCTCGTGTTCATAATGTTTTTCACATATTCATGCTACGTAAATATGTGAAAGATCCAAACCGCATTATTGAGTTAGAACCAGACGAGATAGCAGAGGATTTGACGTACGAAGAGATACCTGTCAAGGTCTTGGATAAGAAGGAACAGATTCTACGATCAAAGGTTATACCTCAAGTCAAAGTTTTATGGAGAAACCATGATGTTGAGGAAATGACCTGGGAGTTCGAATCTGAAATAAGAGCAAGGTATCTTCACCTCTTCGAAATGCCAGGTACGTACGTCAATTTCGAGGACGAAATTTCATAAGGAGGAGAGATTGTAAGATCCCGACTTTATGAAATAAAAGTTTATTATTTTCTTTATGATTATTTTTTTTCTAAATAGTAAGGTGCTTAATTGTTATAAATGATAGTTAAGGGTGTTATATGCGAATTATCTGATAAACAGTGTATGTCGGGGAATATTCCTTTTGTCGGAGAATATTCTTTTTGTCGGAGAATATTATATTCGGTACCGTACGACGGCGCCGAAATATCAAAATATTAGTGGGCCCCACAAATGATAAAATTGTGAACGATAATGGGCCCCATTGTCGGATACTGAAAGCGACAGTATTTTGTCAACAGTATTATCACCGGCAACTGTTGAAATACCCGGTAATAAAAAGAACAGTAAAACGCGTTATTCCACAATAGTACGCGGTATTTCACAGGCACACGGTATTGCACATTATTTTAAATTATTGATTCAATAATTGATAAAGTAGCAATTACACAATATTTTTATTCAATAATTACAATAGCATCCGCATGGTACTTTTTATTATTTATCATGGCACTGTAACTCATATTATTTGTTATGATATTTTAGTATTATTGACGGATTAAAAGTGGAGTCTAACTTAGGGGTACCTAATTGAAATTTTGAAATTCACATGCTGTGAACTATTGGTTCACATGATGAAACAATTGGTTCACATGTGGGAACTATTGGTTCACATGTGGGAACTATTAGGGGATGTTATGCAAGATTGATAATACTTGAGGTATTATATTAAAAAATAGAGGCAAAGATGGAGGTACTAAAGTGTAATAAGTCGAGCCCTTATTGTGCAATTAATGAAACTTGGTTTTCCTATAAATAGGAGCGGTTATCTTAAGAAATCTTCACACCTTCCTTGCATATACTGCCTCTCTCTCTAAATTTCTTGAGTTCTCTTAGTGTGATAGGCTGTTGTGAGTATTTATGAGAATACTAGTATTGTCCAAGTTAGTAAACTTCATAGAAAGCAACATCCAATCACTTATTAACGAAGGTAGGGGATATCATTTCTTTCATACTCTTATGTAATATCATTTGCTTCCTTGTTCGTAAGTGATATTATACTCAGAAAGGTTGTTATTCATTCCGTATTAATTTGTGGGGATAACCTGTCCGTGCGGATTGACGCATGTCTGGTGAATACCCTTCTGTATTCATTCCTTATTATTCTGTAGAAATAACCTGTATGTACGGAGTGTTGTACCTGGTGAATACCCTTCTGTATTCATTCTTTATTATTCTGTGGGAATAACCTGTATGTACGGAGTGTCGTACCTGGTGAATATCCCTTTATAATTGTTCCTTATTTATCTGTGGGTATAACCTGTCCGTGCGGATTGACGCATGACTGGTGAATAACCCTTCGTATTCATTACTTATTAATCTTTTGTGAAAATAATCTGTCTACGCGGATTACCGCATGACGGGTGAAAACCCATTTGCAGTTTCATATATTCTGTTATTCTCGTATAACGTATCATTTCTTTTGTACTCTTTAAGGAATATCTTTTCTTTCACATTTCTCCATTTATGATAAGAAATCTCTGTTTGTTTCCAAAACCTTATTTTAAATGGTGAAAATCCTTAAAAATTTGTTGAATATCCTTAATAGTTTGTGCTTCATCTAATATCTTTTCACCTGAATCTTTCTATTTCGTTTGATACGATATAGTTGAATTGTGAATTTTATTTTTGAATATCATTCTTGAATTTGACTCCACAATTTGGTCATCATGTTGGTAATTTGGTTAACCTTCGACACCGGATAAGTTAAACATTTATTCTTATTCTTGATCTCACTGTATTCATTCTATATCATTGTCATCATCCTCATTCTTAAATTGTGGTGATAGTTCTTTTTTGCCCGTAGTGCAAAGATGAACTGGCGTGACATGATTTTGACCAAACTGTGTATCGGTATTATCATGACTTTTGGTGTTACAAACAAAGGCGTATGGTGAAAGTTCTCTTTGGCCCGTAGTGCAAAGATGAATTGGCGTTTGACATGATCATGACCGGTGATGTTACAAATAAATATCTTTGTCACATAGTGCAAAGAGAGGCTGTTGAATATAAATTGTTGATTTGGATGTTCATAAACAGGAACTGTTGATTGGTGTTATAGGGATAAATATTGATGGTGATCCTTTAACTTATAGAAGATGGTAGATATTATAATCTGCTTGACTCTTCTAATGGATTATTCGTATCGCTGCAGTTGTTGTTATTGAACAATTATAATATCTTTAGATCTCTGATTTATTTTGGTTGAAGGCTAAAGATAATTTTATTCTTCATTATCTTAGTCATGATATTTTCTACTAGGCTATTTGTGCTCACCCTTTTCCTTTTTGTTCCATTGTTCTCCTCAGAAAAATAGAGTGTAGCGGGGACTAGCCGGGGAATGGAGTGATGGTCCGAGACAATAGAAATATCTCAATACAATATTACTAGTGTGGCAATAAGTGTATTAAGAATTTAAGATGTATTTGTATTGTGTTGTCGTATTTTGCATAACACTTATTAGTTATAAATGGAAAAATTCGTATTCGTATTTGTATTTTGTGAAATGTTATTGGCGACTTAAAATGGGTTGTATGGACTTATTTTGGGGGCGTCACAAAAGCTCATATCAGGCTTGTACATTTTGCCCCCCAGCCAATTCAGCCCGAATCAAATACCAAGTTTATATCTTGCATGCCCAAATAATTTTTCTTCCACCAGCTGTGTTGTCATATTAAAGAAAGAGATAATAGACGGTGACTGAAGCCCGAAGTGTGCGATTGTCTGACAAAGACAAATTTTTAATCTGGTATGAAAATTATTCCGAGTGCCGAAGTTATCCAAATCCATTATATAATGTAATCTAACACGCTGAAGTAGAGATGAACATTGCATAGGTTTGGCCGAAAGTGGGACTAGAGTGGGCTCGTGTTAGAATAAGTCATGGGCCAATTTGTCTTGACCCGACTACTGTAGCCTGAATCCACAAACTATTTTAACCAAACCAAAAAACCGAACATCTCTTTCGTTTTTTTATAAATTCTCCGACCACGAAGAGATGAACTCTATTTTTCTCCCTTTTTCAACAATACTTTTTAGATGCCATGAAAGAAAGTTATACCAATTGAGTTTTTCCTTGCCTCAAATCTGTCATATGATGCACCTATAGTTATCCTTAGAACTCCTTCTGAAAACTTTAATTTTGTTTGTGCAATTCAAATATCTATGAATGATACAAGGCTCACGAAGCCGAAAAATATCTGCCTTGACTACTTCTTCAAGACCTTCACTGAGAAACGCCAATGTTTCTTCCTGTATTCCCTCAGGTTACTATAACTGCGTCGTACCATCGTGTAAATTGACAAGGACAACGAAGCAATTAAGTACATCCGGTATCGACTCAGTTGAGATTTTTGATTTTATGTGCTTTAAAATGAAATCATTCTCTGCGAGTTGACTCACAAGTCCTGACTCGGACACCGAGTTCTTCCTTTTGTGCTGCTGCATTGACACATTTGTTAAGCGTCGAACACCCCGAGCTCCATTCATTATGATTGACGGAGTAACCTGTTTCTGATAAGGAATGGACTGAGTTTTATCCGAGTTCTTTTTGCTATCTTCTCTGAATATTGTTTGCTAGCCAGTGGAAAGATCATTGTCACCCGAAACCACATCCTTGAAAAACTTGATGGACTCCGTTAACTCCTCCATAGTCCTGCCTTTCCACATAACGACGAGTGATCCCACGGCGGAATCTTCCAAGCACACTCCAATGGCTGTAAACTTTGCAAAATTCCCATGAATATCCAAGCCTCTCGCGACTGCGTCGGCAAGGAACAAGGTATTCACCGTTCTCGAAGGCTTCACTGTCAGAGGGATCAATTGGTTTCGACTAGAACTTCGGCGACCGACGGCAACCAAAAGTCAAACAAAGAGCTCCTACAAACAGATTCATTCAAAAGAGAACCTTTTATCGTCAAGAAACAATTCCAATTATCCGACCCAAAATAAAAGAATATAAAAACCTTTCGCTTTGGTATTTATATTGTAATGGCAAGATCCATCGAAGTGAAACATAAACTGGACCCCAAGAAATCTATATAATGAAATTACTAATTGTTTCTCAAAAAGGGGCTTGCTATGAAAACTGCCACCAAGGATGAAAATTGACTTTTGTTATAGTTTTTTGGTGGTTCAATTTTTTCAGCGTTAAATTTCTCTATAAATGATATCGACGCGTAAAGGACTCTGCCCCGCCGTTCGGAGACTAGCAAACAGTTTTTAGGATTTCCGGTTATCTTTATTTGAAAATAAAATACTTCTGAAGGAATTTGGTTAAATGGATTTTTGAATAGAGAGATAATGAATTTATAAGGAGTGAGAGACTGCGATATGGGATGGTTACTGTGGTTGTGGCAAGTGGGCACGAGTCAAAACTTGCATTGAAGATTGGATGACAAATGACTTAAGTATGGTTTGATCATAACATGGGTCTGAGGTGATCACATGTATTAGCCATATGATGTATTAACTGATACTACTTAATTGCATGTGTATGATGCATTACTCTCCATAAAGGAAATTAAATATGTACGTGACACATAATGCTCTAGTAGACTTACAAGACTACATGAATTTCATCATTTATAAGCATAACATCATATGACAAATAAAAAATTCTCCATGTCCTGTACGAAATTTATATTACAAGTGAAGCAGTAGTGTTAATCATGTTGATTTCATAAATTAATAAAAGAGAACCACTTATCTTTTACGTCTAGGATCTGCCTCCTTATATAAGCCGACACGGAGATGGAAACAATTGTGCTGATTTCAGAATATATTACCACCACAATTGTAACCACAATTGTAATTAGAGCTTGGTCAAAATGATGTGTTGTCTCATACAAACAACATCAATTGATATGATAGTTGGTGATTTTAATGTCACTAAAACAGGCCCTCCTTCTAGCGCTAATGTTAACGTCAAATTCTGACCGCTCGCCAAATCACCAAATAACGAGCCGAAAAGACGTTTAACGGTGGAGGATATGCATTTGTTTTAGTGCGTGGAATAAAATAATAACGTGTGAAAATAAAATAATTACACGAGGATTTTACGTGAAAATCCAATTGGAAAAAACCACGGGAAGAGATCTCAGAAATCCACTATAAAAATAATAAGAAAATACAAGCTCTCAATTGATAAATAAAGTTGATATTTGTTCTCTGCTTTTTCTAGTCTTTCTCTTCCTGGATGGAGAATTTCTTTTTCCTTCTAAACTATCAGATGAGAATGCATGTATATTGGTGTGTGTGTGCTCCTCTTTCTCCCCTGGTGTTTCTCTTGGATCGGAGCCCTTGCCCTTCTATGTATGATATATAAATATATATCACATGTAACCTGCTGAAAAGATTTTAAAGGAGAAAATGAAAAGACTTGCCGACTTTTTAAATTTCTTAGTTGCCCAACATTTTGTTTCCTAATGGCTCCTACCATTTTAACCTTTGTTTTCCAACCTTGTACATTCCTTCCCATTTGTGTTGTATATTATTCATAGGTGAGGACCCACTGAATATTTTATACCCATCAAAAATCATATCTTAACAGGCCATCTGCACACAAAGAAGCATTTTATGTCATCTGACATACCAAATTAAGTTGTTCTCTAATTGAGATATAATATAGAATCAATTACGTGTTCATATAATTTGTACCACTCAAATTTGATTAATTTGCAGCATTATAACAGTGGTTCTCTACGACCTTAAATCAAATACAAAGTAAAATATTTTTATGTTTTTGCATGTTTTTAATTTGATTATTAAGTGGAGATTAAAATCATTTTATATTTTAAAAAAGATAAACTATTTAAAGTCAGTCTTAAGAACTTTTATATATATATATATATATATATACAGCCCCGATCTGGGGCGGACCAATTTTACGGACCAAAAGACGGACGGAGCGTGGGGCCCAGATGAGTGTACTAACTTAATTCATTTTCGGAAATTTGCGAACAGAGCTCCATTCATCTTTCTCTCTTTCGAACCCATTTCGCTCTCTCGCTCGAATCAGAAATGAGCGAACAGAGATTCCAAATCGGAGAGAAATTAGCAAATAGAATAGAGATTCCAAATCGGAAATCAGACAAGGAAAATCGAATAGAGATGCAAGAAATCGAAATGGGTTAAGAAGAAAAACCTAAAAATCAGATGCAAGAAATCGACCCTGTCTCTCGCCACGAAATCGAAATCGAAATCCATTCCAGTCCATTCGGCAAAAGCAATTAGGCGAAATCGAAATCGAAATCCATTCCCAACCGGCAAAATCCATCCGAAATCGAAATCCATTCCAGTCCATTCGGCAAAAGCAATAGGCGAAATCGAAATCTAAATCCATTCCCAACCGGCAAAAATCCATCAGAAATCGAAAGGTATTTAAGGTATTGAATGTTGTACTCTAAAGGGGGATAGTTCTGGTTCTAATTGTTTTACTTGATTATGTGTACGCCCTGATTTTTCTCTTCTGTTTTGATTTAATTGAATGAATTATATCTTCTTATAACTCTATGAGAAACTTATTTCGTATGAAAAGTTTCAGTTTTTAATAGTTGTATCGCTCCCTGTAGATTAAAGTAAATTATAAAATAAAATACAGATTGGTATTCTTGTTTTGAGAAACAGCTTTTGGGGTTTTGTTTGAATTCATTTTCCTTGTTGGCAAGTTTTAGGGATGCTCTTAAATTTGCTAAGTTGAAGTTTTTAATTATTGTTCTCGTCCTTAACCCAATCTAATTATTATCGATCGTTCTCTCTTTTTATGGGGAACCTTGTCATGAGTCAGGACTGAATCTTTCTAGTGGTTGGTTTTGGTAAATTGATTTTATATCATAGTATGTGCAGTTCAATCTTTGGTATTCATGTAAAATAGAATAGCTTGATATCAATTAAGGTATCCTGATTCCCTTTATCATTTCTTGCAGGATACCTGCGGTTGGTGTTTGTGAATTTTCTTTTGAATTGTTTAACAATGGGGTAGAGGTAGAAAAGGGAAGAAACAGGACCCGTAATTGCCACTCGTGATGATCTTGGGAGTGGTGAGGAAGAAAAGATACCAGTTTAAGCGAAGAGGAAGGCCACTAAAGACTTTGAAGAAATGAAATTCAGGAAGAAGAAGAAGAAGAAGCTGTCAAGGATTGAGTCTTTGTAAAATGTATCTTGATATGTAATTTATTAATCCTTTTTCTTCTAGTTATTAACTTTCTTATTGATTGTCTTTTGGAATACTAGTTATGAATGTTAATCTTTTGAGATAGTACAAGGAATGAATATGTTGGTCTGTTTCTTTTCTTGCAATTAATTAGCTGGCATCCTTTACATTGACTAGGGGACTAATGCTGTCAAGTATGTATTCAATTTAATGAGTATTGAACATAACATGGCTTATTTCTCTATAGCTTGTTCAGTAGTATGCATGCCAAAACTTTTATTTCTCTGTAGGCTCTCTAGAGAAATAACTGTACAATATTTATATATTGGCTGTGCATTTTGCTGTACATATGTTTTAGGCGGAATGTATGCCATTTGGTTGTTAACAACAACAAACAAGTTTTATACCATTTGGTTGTTAACTTTTTCCTTTGAGTAATAAAATTTGCATAGTCTACCCTTGGACATAATTTCTTCCAATAATAAGTTTAAGTTGTAAAATTTAATGTCTAAATGTAGACTACGCAGATTTCCTTCCTTCCCATGATTTGCAGTAAAAGGTGCAAAGGAAGCATTCCAAAAGCATGAAGAGTACCAGTTAAATTTCAGGCTGCAAATGCCATTACACTGATAATGGAAGGTATATTAGACCAAATCCTGTCATACAAGCATTATCCAAATTCATGTGAATATACAAAAACACTACTCCCATAAGATGATAATAACCCGACTATATTCTATTCCAGGCAATCCTCAGGACGAATTGTTGAGGAAATGTGCCAATGCCTTGTCTGTATCATTGTCGTACATGAGTAAGGCTTCTGCAACACTGTTTGATGAAAAACCCATATGTAGTAAGAAGGAAAACAGAGGTTATTTCTATATACACCAAAGATTACACAATTCATACAGAGAGAACATCACATTTTTTTTGCCCATATGTAGAGACAGAGACCCTGCATAACAACACTCAAAACTTGCTAAAGAACGACTTTTACACTTGAAAAGAACAAACACGGAAAAATAAATGAAATAATGCTCGACATTGCTTGCTAAACCACCAACAAACACGCTCTAACAGATTATCTTCACATTACAATCTCTGGCTTCAAAATTGTTAGACTTGATTTCCTTGTGGGGCAGAACTACCCATCACTATAAAATTTTCCATTTATCTTGGAAAATTTTCTGCTTGAACGTACTCATATAATATAAGCCAAAGCTCGTACAAAAAGTAGCATGTACTGACTAAAGCAAAGGGGTAAATGGTATAAATTACTCTATTTTAGAAATTTAAAGAAATCTGTGGAAATAGGAACCCAACCTCAAGCAAAACTAAAACCCCATCATCTTTATCCGAGGGAAATGCACTTAAATTAAGCTATTAAATCAAATATGTAGCATTACCGCCGAAGACAAATGGAGAGGGAGAAGACCTCAATTTGGCCTGAGCAAGACTGATTTCGCCGACGACGAAACAAAATCGGTAGCAAGAAATTGGGTTTACTCGATTTCCCGAAGCTTTACTCAAGCTTTACTCGATTGGGTTTATTTGGCAGCAAGAAATGGACCTCGATTGGCAGCAAGAAATGGACTTCGATTTCCCCAAGCTTTACTCGATTGGGTTTCAAATGGGACAGTCGCTGCGAGAGAGAGAGGGGGAAGAGAGAGAGAACGTCACGGGTTTCATCAGGGTTGATTTTGATTGCAAGCTGTTGCCGGATTTCTTTTTGACCCGCCGCGTTCCCCCCCCATTTTGACCCGCGAGCCCCTCCGTCCGTCTTTTGGTCCGTTAAAATTGGTCCGCCCCAGATCGGGGCTCTGGTATATATATATATATATATATATATATATATATATATATATATATATATATATATATATCATCAGATCTAATTCTTAATGGAGTAATTAATTAGAGAACGGGACGATCAAATTTGAAGGTTTCAAGACTTTCCAAAGTTGAAAACTACACCTCTTTGCATAAAGCTGCATGCAATGCATGCTCGAAAAGTCTCTTTATAGATAATATTGCACTGCACCGACTCATATATGGTTTGTTTTCAATGACCAACAAATAAATTACCTACCCATATTTGACTCTTCCTAAAACAAATCACATGTAGTTAATATTACCCTATCTAAATGATTAAAAAGAGAGAAACAGCTGTAAGTGTAACTAATGCATGCACAATATTATTTGTTCTCACCTGAAATTTTGTGCATGCACACCTAGGAGTTGAATAGATGTGTGCGGGCGCATTTGTCTCGCTCAACAATGATAATTTTAAAAGTTTTATGTTTCAAAAGTAATCAAGACAAATAAAATTTAACTATTTATTTTAGAACATGTCTACTTTGAACGGTTTGTATTAAATTATTTCTACAAATATATATTTTTAAAATTTTTTAATGCAAAATTAACCTAAACATACAGAACAATAATCAAAGTGCGCGCGCGCGCGCACACACACACATATATATATATATATATAAATAAGAAGTCTGACAGCTAAGCTTATTTTAACGTTGAATAGTTTAACGTTAAAGTTTTGCCAAATCCCAATTGGTTAAGGAAAATTTGTTGCAACGTATATATAAACCAACGGCTAAATTGTAAAGTCCAATCCCAAAACTGTTAAGGAAATATTTGTTTATGAAAGGATATAACTATAAAACTCTACAAATAAAATCTTTCAAACAATTTGAAATAGAATAGGACTAATAGAGTAAACCTTTGAAAAATTCCCAGCTGATAAGATTTGACTTGATATGGGATATCTTAACTGATTTTGTTTTTCAAACGGACAGAAATTTTAGTCCAGGTCAATTTTATGAAAAACAAGGCTTTAAAAGAATTTTCTAGCAATTATAAAAGTTGTCTTGTAATTAAAAACTCAAGCTAAAAATTCTTACATGATTTTCTATGTGCTCTCCTAAAGACCTAATCCAATTGTGCTTCTATGTTTCCTTCTCCTTGTTGGCCTTTAGAATTCCAGCACAGTTTTGGCAGCATTAAATTATATTCAGTCCAACCACTTGTTCAAATCTGTTAATCAAAAACACTTCCATACAAAATATGTTATCATCATTAAAACATTAATGAGAGCCATATTTACCATCACCATCCCAAAATAATCATATTTACTCTCTTTTTTCCCAAAATGAGAGCCACATTTACCTTTTGCCCCAAAATATGAGAGCCATGTTTACCTTTTGTCTGTTTATTTATCATTAAAATAACATATATACTTACCAAGGATAACAATTAGTAACTTAATTTTAAGAGGAAAATTATAAGAAAATGATGTTATTGTCCTTATTAGAGTACTTAACTATTCTCCATCTTCCTCACGACCATTTTTTTAGATACACTCAACAATTAAATATTCCATAACAACTATAATTGGGAAAAGAAAAAACACTATAAGAAAATTTAGTCAAAATAATCGTTTTCCTTGTAGTGAAAAAAAGTGAAAACGTAATTAGAAAAAGGAGTGAGAAAAGAAGAATAGTTTTTTAATTTAATTAAATATATTTAAAAAGAGAAGATAAATATGAGTATTACAGGGATCAGGAGAAAAAACATATGGATATTATTAAAAAGAGATTATGAGCAAACGATTATAATATTGAAAACATACAAAAAGAGATAAAACGTCAATGGAATGGAAGGATTAATACTTTTGCAAGAAACATGCATGATATAGTCATATTTATCTTTTTTGTTGAGAAATGAGAGCCATATTTACCTTTAATCAATACCTATATTTAAAAGGCCGACTTGAGTTCAATTTTATTGATTGAAAGGGCCAACCAAGTTTACTCGGTAGTGCCTCATAGTATCTAATTGAGTTGACTCGGCCGTAGTAAATGTTGTGTTAATTAATAATTACAATTAAGTTAACTCACTAATTGTTATAGTTTGATTAATTTTCTAAATTAAATGATGGGTACAAAAAATTTCACATTAGTAAGACATCTGTGTCTGTTCGCTTTTCGAGTTTCATGAATTTATCTAATCATAATTACAATTAATCATGGGATTTTACAAAATATAACAAACTTACACTTACGATGCATCCGGAAAATGAATTAACAAGTTTGTAGAGACCTTGAATGACATCTCTAAAGCGCTCATAAGCGTTATCTTCTTCAACCCTTCTCTTAAACTACTATTAAATTTTTTTTATACTTCCAACTGTGTTGCATTTAACCCCGGATTAGAAGCATACGTTTTGTCTACGAATGAACTGAACAATTAATAACACGGTTTAATACCATATACGCATTTAAATCTTAAATTTTTACCAATACAAATCCATACTTTATGTATGACGATACTTCGGGTATATTTAGAAGTATGTATATAGATACAATCTTCAAATCTTTGTCGCTCAAGTAAGTCATCGTCTTATGGCCAAATGGTTTAGCCAGATAGGTGAATACAACTAACTCATCACCACGAAATTGGAGTCCAACGACCTCATTCCGACTTAAACGGTTATGCTTCGTTGAGACAACATCCTCAAAGTATAAGGAGCAGAAGTTGACAAGCTCTTCCTCCGTATAGCGTTCAGTAATTGAACTCTCTACACGAGCTTCATTTTATTTTCTACTTTAATCAACACATATACCTTAAATATAATGCATTGATAAGAATTAATTATAAAGATGAAAATTAAATATCATCAAAATTAAGATATATATGATATTACCTTTTAAAAGGATAAGTTCATATATTAGATGAATATGCAAATGCTCTATCGACTAAAAACCTAGAAGGAAGATCATTTCGAGCTTGCACATTGTCAGCACTACATTTTTTTTCATCTGCTCCACATTACTGTACCTTATAATCGTTGAACATAAATCCCAAAAGAAATTTAATAGTTCGCTAAAGGCATCTACAATTAACACTCTTGTGCAACATCTCACAAAATGCAATTGACATCAACTTCTGCATGAATATATGACAATCGTGACTCTTGAACCCATTATTTTTTAATTGTTCAACCTTACTGCAACGAGATATGTTAGAAGCATATCTATTTGGGAACTTCAACACACTTACCTACTTACAAATGTCTTCAACTTTGTAAGAGAAAATGGGGCTTTTGGTTTTGACTGTCAGGTTAGAGCCACAATTCTCACCTTATGTTCAGTGCCTCCAAATCTATTTTTTCCTGTTATTGTCCTTTGTTTTACCACTCGCACCTAGCACGGTGTAAAACAAGTTGTGAAATATATTCTTCTCTATATGCATGACATCTATACAATGATACACTATCAGCGTGACCTAGTATAACATCTCAAATAACATGCATAAGTGTGTCAAGTTATGGGTCTTCCTAAACCTATGGCTCTCAGCTTACCGTGCTTATTCCCTGTTGGTGAAAATTTTAATTCGTTCAACCAACCCACAACTACGATGCTCGACAATCAACCAACAATCCCATTTTTCTCTATCTTTTTGTTGAACTGTGCAGACATCTTTCTGTAACTATGATCAACAAGTAAGAATCTATGAGTAGATCCAAAGAAACTAGCTTTTCCATAATGTTTCATCTATGTGCCTTGAACATCCCCCCATAAAAATTGTACATGACAGCTTCCCGTAAGTCAACTATTCACTTATCATCCCTAGTGTCGGAAAGTCGGTGATAGTCCACAACAAGGTTGCCTTCAGCACAAAGTTTTTCTTCACCGATTTATCATAAGTTTGAACCCTAGTCTCCCACAACATCTTAAGTTGATCGACTAACAACCTGAGGTATACATTTATGTCTTTCGTAGGACTCTTATCCCCCGGTAAAAGTAAAGTGAAGAACAAATATGGATCCCTTATGCACATTGATGGTAGAAGATTGTAAAATACCATGATTACTGGCCAAATAAAGTAGGGTTGGCTGAAATCATTAAACGGGCTAAAGCTATTAATTAGTAGTCATGTCAAGCCTGACATTCCAAACTTCTTTGGTAAATTCTAAAAAAAATTCATCAAACGTCTTCTATTCATCTCCATCTGCAAGGTGAGTCAGCTGACTGGGCATAATGTCCTTTATTTTATGTCAACTCATATGTTCAGCAATATGCGATGATATCAATAGTTGTTGAAGTCTCGACGCAAGAGGAAAGTATCATAATATCTTTTTAGACACATGCTTCTCCTTCCCCCACATTTTATGGTCTTGTACCGAAGTAACTTGCAAATATCACAATGCCCCTTATCTTTGTCCTGCCCGTAGTGTAACGATCGGGAATTTTAGATTTCCTTGTAACCCGAGTTATGTATGAATAAAATGAATTTTTATTTTTATTTTTATTATTCTGTGTTACGTGCTTAGAGTTGTGTTGCAACCTAGAAAATGTGTATGTGTTAAATTTTATGTGTTGTTGTGTCGTTGGAGTGAATAAATCAATTTTGTAAAAATTTGTAAAATCACTATTCATAGGGCACGTTTCCCGAGGCATTATTTACGAGCATTATTCATGCCCGAATATTTTTTCGTCTTTTTAGATTTCTATTAATTTAGTTAAGACATGTATGCGAAGAAATAATTTTTCCAAGCGGCGGGAATTTTATTTGAGCTGCTTCGTGATTTAATCCGTATCTGAAATGTATAATATGGGTGTTCCGAATAAATGAAAAAATTCCATAATGATTATTTTTACGCGTCCCAATAATTTATGGGAGTACTGATGAGTGGGTTTTATACCTACGAATTGGATATCTTTTAGGCTCAATTCTCTGTTGTCTTTAAGTATTTTTAGTTTATTTTACTTGTTATTTCATTGATTTTGTAAGAAACGACTCTAGATGGGCATTTGTGGAAATATTGAACTTCAGGGGCAAAAGCGTAATTTCAGCATATTGGTCCACCGCCGGGGCGACAAACCTAGGCCAATTTTGGCGCCGGGGTGAAGCCACCGCCAGGGGGGCAAACCCAGGCTTATTTCACCGCTGGGGCGGTCTCCCCAGGCCTTTTCTACCGCTGGGGCGAAGCCACCGCCGGGGCGAGCTCCCCAGACTATTTCTACTGCCAGGGCGAGCTCGTCGGGAATATTCAGCGGTTGGCTTTGTCTTGTTTGTAGATAGTGGGTATTCGTTGGAGGAAATTACGGAGCACGATTGTGACTAGAAGAGAGATAATGATCAGTGTATTAGGCATCCAGGGAGTTAGTTTCGAATTATCCAAGCTTGGTTCAAGACATTGGGGGCTAGGGTTTGAGCTAAGAAAGAGAAGAACAAAAGAAAAGAAAGAACACCATAGCATCACCAAGGAGCTCAGGATTGCATTGCTGAGAAGGAAAGCTAGAGAGAAAGATACTAACAAGCATTAATTCGAGATTCAATCCAAAGAGGGGTTTTATCATTCTATCTTCTAGTATTTCATTCTCATTTTGTAATTTCAAAAGCCATGTATTGTAAACTGAATATGATGTTACTTAGAGCTATCATGAGCTAATTCTTCAATTCTAAGATTCAATGGAACCCAACCATAGTTTGTTTTGAATGCTCTCTCTTTGAATATTAGTTAGATTCTTGTGAATTGGAGTCCATAGCCTATGTTTATGGATTAATTGCTTGGCCCGTAATTACCTTGGTAACCTATATGAAATTGAGAAATGGAATATAGGTTGAGACCTAGTTATGAATTCATGTGTAAATTGGATATTCTTATGAGTAATGTATGAGATTATGTGACGTGAGTCTTGTGTATTATTCTCAATGGTTGATAATTTGATTGTATTTAGGATAGACATATACCTAAACACCACATGTATCCATTTGAGAATCCTTGCTTAATGATTTCTATTGTGAAATTTGGTAATTGATAGAGTAGTTAATGAGATTTTACGTGACATGTATCTTATTAATTGTTCTTGATATGAGATTCTTGCTAGTGTGTAGAATAGAGATATATCTATGCACCACAATAGGAAATATGTATTCGACCATCGAGAGAGGCTTATATATACTTGTGATTTATTAGGTAACAATTCTTGTGTTCTAACTAGTTGATAAAGAGAGAGTTGTGATTTACAAATGAAGAGTTGGGGAAAATTATAATCTTAAATCTTTCTATCTTGAATTCTATCCGTGTTTCGTTAAACCTTGCTTATTTAGTTATCTTTATTTAGTTTGAATCAACAACAAAATCAAATCATATCATCATTGTTTAAATAAGATTAATTTGTCATGCGATTGGTAATTGGTAGTTATTTGACATAATTCCTCGTGGGTTCAACACTCTACTTATCTTATATTACTTGTGGACCGCGTATACTTGCGCGTGTTTTATTGATTGCGAAATCGAGCAACAACCATTTTAATTTTGGGTAGAGTTATTTACCAAATTTGGTACAAACTTCTACATGAACTATGAACCATCTTCTCCTATTCCGCTTCTATACTATGATAAGATAATATCTTTTTCTTCTTCAATCGATTCCTATTCTTTTTCACCCCCGGAAGTGCCTTTAGAGAAGACTCTACTAGAACAGGAAAGTCAGAAGTCGATGGTTAAGGTTCCTGTCCCACTTCCCTGGCTAGCTTTAGTAGAATTGTATTCTGGGCCGGAGGAATGAACCTATTTGAAGTGACTTATTTCGTACCAGAGAAGCCTATGTATGAATAAGGATTAATTTTACTTCCCCACCTAGCTACTCTAGGTTGGGGGGTAGGTCCTAGTGGGGAAGTTATAGACACTTTTCCATACTTTGTATCTGGAGTACTTCATTTAATTTTCTCTGCAGTATTGGGCTTTGGTGGTATTTATCATGCACTTCTAGGGACTGAGACGCTTGAAGAATCTTTTCCATTCTTCGGTTATGTATGGAAAATCCAATAATTACCGTTCGTTCTCTTAATTGAATTGCAATTAAACTCGACCCAATATTTTACTAAAAGGATTGAGCCGAATACAAAGACCCGCCTTATTTCGTTTCGTTCCCGTTCTTCATTTCCTTCTTCTCGAATCCAAGGGGGACTTCTCATATTTAGAATCTTTCTGCGGTGTGCTCCGTTTACTATTCTTTCGTACTTTCTTCTCTTTACCACGCGATAGGTCAGCGAAGCGTGAGCGGGCGCGGAGAAGGAAACGCCAAACATAAGGAAATGGAATAACATTCTCAATCTTTCTTGCACCACTTCTTGAGTGACAGCGGGCTCTTTTGAGATCCACTCGATTTAATGTGATCAAAAGGTTGTACCTTAGATGGGTCGGTTTAGTTTTCCTTTTGTTCTGGAAACTGCTCATTACCGGCCGCCTTACAATAAGAAACCCAGAGTATTCGGGTATATCTATCTGCATGTCCGAATTAATTAGAGAGACAATTAAGCCTCAACTAATCAGGAGATGGCATTAATTGACGTAACTAATCGGATGAGCGCAATAGACAGTCGCAGTACACCAAACATTGGAAAGCAAATAATGGAAAACATCCTCCTCAATATTGATTCCAAGAAGCTCGGGTTAGCAAATTTGCTCTCCCAATTCATTCCCCATCCTCCCGAAGCCACCTTATCCTCCCATCCATTACTTCCTCTTCTCATTCAAACCATCAGCTCATTTTTCATTGCTAAGCAAGGAGTGTTCTGTAGAAGAGAGAAAGAGAGAGTAACATAGAGAGAGAGAAGGAAACAGAAGAAAGAAAAGAAGAAGTGTTCGGGAAGAAGAAGAAAAATAAGGAAGGAGGAGAAGGGAGAGAAGAGCAACAAGAGGAAGGAGAGGAGCACTCTAGCAACCATCTCAACCTACACGAAGCTAGCAACAAAAAGGTAATCAAACCACAACCCATTTCTTCTCCATTGAAGCTTTCATGAGTTTTATAAGCTTACATGCTTGCAGGTTGGATTTTGTTGAATATTGTTGTTGTTGGTTGTGTTGAATCTATCATGGAGGTTATTAAGAAGCTATATAAACCATTAACACCCTCAAAGTGGAACAAAAACAGGGAAAGATCCGAACCTTGGCTTAAAGGATGAACTTTGGATATTTTTGGACTTTTGGACCTTCGAACTATGTAGTGGACTGTAAAGCCTTGATGGTGTGATTATTTTGATTATTTGTTGTTGTATTATTGTACTTCCATGAGTTGTGAAGATAACCTAGTTGGAATGAACCACAAGATGTTAAAATGAAGTTACAGTGAAGGTTTTAGTGAAATGTATCATGACTGCGAAAAATAGAGTATGTAGTTTGCGTTTTGGCTTAAGATTTGGCTGTGTTAGCGTCTACGGGTCGTCCTACAATTTTGATATGTTGTAGTCCCATGTCTTAAGAATTCATAGAGTCCGTAATGGACTAAATTGATCGAGTATAGAGGGAGATATGGAGGCTGGAGCGGGCGAAGGTCTGACACTTCGCGTTTCTACAGGAATTGCATAATTGCTACTGCATGGCGTTGTCCGCGCTTGGACCAGGTCGGGTCAGGCCGGACCGGGTCGGGTGACACCTGGACTGGATCTGATCGGGTCGTACCCAGTGGATTTTTTCTACGAGTGCAAAACTTATATTTTTGTACAAAATGATTCGAGACGCTTATTAATTGTACCCTATTAATCGTTAAAGACTTAGTTAATTATAAAGCGAAAATCATTAACCGAATTACAATTCCCGTTTGGCAATCAATGTATTTTAATGATGTGATGACTTTATTAAACCTAGTCCTTATGTGACTAATATTTATGACGATTTTAATGAACTATGTAGGATATTTTTTGACGGACGATTAACGTCAAGTTATTAACGCACGTACAAGGCAAGTTTCCTAAGTCATACAACTCCTATTTATTGTGTGAGTTTCCTTAAACCTTACTCAATTTATTTGTTGGGCAAGTTTCAAATTCTTATTTAATTTGATATTAAACAAGTATTATATATTAATGCAAGTTCTCTAAATTCACTCAAGTTATATATTGATTACAAGTATTGCGATATTGAGCTAGTTTTCTAAACTTCCACAATTTACTTCATTGTACGAGTACTCTTATGATTATTCAAATTATTTGACATTCGTTCAGTTATCTACCTATGTTATAATACATGTTGTTGTACCTTAAAGTTCTTTATTCTATTACCTGTTTGAAAGCTATGTCAAAGCTAATTGCTTCGGCTAGACACATATTGATTTGTTTATTGAATTAAGGTTAAGTCCTCAAACTATTATTGTTGTTAAGTAAAACTATCTGATCAAATTATTTTGGTTCGGAATCCCATGTAAAGCTGGGAAGAACAACCCTCATAGTAGGGGCAATTGTTTAAACGTCGGGGAACCAACACGCGCATAAATAATAAGTGAGGCTTATGCATAACGCCAGGTACCTTAAGCCGATCACCTATTGTACCAGTTTTGTGGATTATCAGATGAATTTCTAGTAATTCTAGATAGAGTTTAGTGTCTTGGTGCTCACTCAGTATTGATTAGCCCCTTTCTTTAGGAAACTTTAAAATCCTTAGATACTTCAGAAATCCTTCGGTCCATAGCAACCACTATAACGGTGATAAAAGAAGTTTATTTCCTTGAGTTAGCTAAATTTTTACTCCTGTGAGCTATAAAGTCATTCATGTGATTATTTACTGCTATTATACTTGTGGGGCAAATTTGTTACTCACCCTTGCTTTCTTTAAAACATTTCAGTTAGTGCGGCACGTGGCGAGAGCTCGGGAAAAGATAAGGGAAAGGGAAAAGCTACTGATTAGTTGTATTTTGTTGTTCTAAAATTACCGTTTGTATTAAGACTTATTAATTACCGTTTGTATTAAGACTTATTAATTGATGTTGTGTATTAAGACATATTTACCCTTATGTATTATGTTATGTTTTGTAGTAGTATTAGTTTTGAGACTTGGGACAGGATTATTTATGTTATATCAATGTAAATATTCCTTTATTCCGCTATAAGTTATCATTGTATCATTCTTGTATTAGATAGTGATGAACCAGGTCTGTGGCTCAGGTGACCCGAATTTGGGGGCGTCACACATAGTATAACATGAAATTATGCTCACAGGTATCGATCTTCTCATAACCCAGATTCAACCCCTTTACCATTTTCTTCACTTCATACTAATTCGAAGGCAAGGTATAGTCCTTAGGTAAGAACTCATTGATAAGAACAAGTAAATCGTTAAAACTTCTCTCACTGCAGTCATGCTTATTCTTAAAGTGTAAGAGTTTCGTCACTGCAGATAGTCTGGTGTGCTTATCATTTCCATCCTACAATGGGAACCCAGATTCAGATAGCATCTTGTAAAATACAGTTGTCGTATCATTTGGCTCTTGTTAAGCACTAATTGACGAATGCTCGTTTATACCCCAATCAATATTGTTAGGGCCACGACATCATAATTATCGCCATCTGATTTCTTGTGAACTGATTGGTCTACACTGTTAGCCATTTCTCTCGATTCAGCTGATTTCCTGTGACGAATCCATACGAAATACCTATCCACAAACCCACGTGAAAACAAGTTAAATTTGATGTCGTCGACTTTCTTCCAAATCAAGTTTTTACACTTGACACATGGGCATCTAATAAGTGCATAATATTCTGTGATTTTGATTCTTTTATATTTAGTTTTATTACATTTTTATGTGTATGTGAGCTTATTAGGTGTTTATTGATTTCAGGAAGAATTGGAGCTGAAAAGAAGAAAAAGATTAAAATGGGCGCGCAAGGAGCAAAAAGAGAAAAAATGTAGGAACTTAATAGATGCGACACTTAAAAGGTTGAGCCGCGACACTAGATCTCGAGTCGTGGCGCTCAAGGGCAAAGTCACGGTGCTAGGAGGGTTTCCGCGGTTGCGTGGGGCGCGTGCCAAGTCGGCCCGACAAGAAATTTTCAAGATCTCTTGCAATCTTTGAGGAATTCTAATGTAATTGGGATTGTTATTTCTTAGAGTTTAGGTCTTTGTTCTAGGAGTATAAATATATATTTTTAGTCAAGTCTTAAAACTTCTTCTTTTACACTACAATTGTAAACCCTAGAATTGGAGGCAAGGTTGAAGCATGTCGAACTAAGTTTTCTATTTCAATTCTAAGGGATGTTAAACATTCTTTATAATTAATGGTTTAATTGAGTTATACATTATTTATTCCTTCTTATATGAGATTTATTCTTAATAATCTGTTTTAATTGACTGAATGATATTTGTTTTGATTGGTTTAATAATGGTTAGTTAATTTGATCAAGCTTTTGTCATATGCTAGATTAAGATATAGTATTAAGCAAACATTATTGTATCTGATCATAAGTAGCAGTTAATGAAACCTAATTGTGGATAAGCTTTTGAATATTGCTATGATTATCAGAAGACAAGTTAAATAATCCCTGATTATGTGATTATTGGTTGGAATAACCTAATTCCCTAATTCTTAATACTGCTGTTATATTAAATCTAGATTGATAGTTCTGGGTTGTATAATAGTTAGGGTCTAGTGGGCGATTGTTGCATTAGATTTAAAACCTAAAGAGAATTATGGGTAATTAGCGAAAACTGTTATTTCGGGTTATTAGTTTCATTGAAGGAATGAATAGTGTTATACTTAATTATCTTATTATTATGAAAAGGTGATATTGAACTGAAGAATTGAAGCTTTTAATTCATCGGTTGTTTTTAATAATTTATTCCTGTTTATTTAAGTTAGTTAAATCAATATTCAAAACCCCCAAACTTTTATTTACTGTTATTTAGATTTAGGAAATAATAGAATAGACTAAAATAATATCATTCTCTGTGGGTTCGACCTTTACTTATCACTGTATTGAATTTTGTGTTTGTAGAGTAAAAATAAGGTTTTAATTTTAGAGTGTTAACGACAGCTATTAAATTTTGGCGTTATTGCCAGGGCGCGTGATTACTTGTTTTTATTTATTCTTTGTTTCTTTTATTTTTAGTTTATGACTTGATCCTCTCACTTTATTGAATTGAAATTTGATCTAAAGATAAAGAAAACTGCACGTAGGTTAAGGAAAGAGACTCGTAAAGCCAAAAGCACATCTGCAGATTCTGAAGAAGTTTTTGTTTCATCACCTGGCCTGAACATCGCTCTTGAATTCAGAAGAAGAAAAGATGGTTGTTGCCAATAATAACAGGACTTTGAAAGAATTGGCTAATTCTAATCTTAATCAACCATCATTGTGTATTGAATATCATACTTTAAATGCTACTTTTGAATTAAAATTAGGACTGATTCATCTTTTGCCTACTCTTCATGGTCTTATAGGTGAAGATCCATATAAGCATCTAAAGGAGTTCCATGTGGTGTGTTCCACCATGAAGTCACAATGAGTAACAGAAGAACAGATCAAGCTTAGAGCTTTTCCATTCTCCTTGGCAGATCTAGCAAATAATTGGTTGTACTATCTTCCTTCAACATCAATACAATCATGGAATGATATGAAAAGATTATTTTTGGAGAAGTACTTTCTTGCTTCAAGAGTGGCTATCATAAGGAAGGAGATATGTGGCATTAGATAGTTCAATGGAGAGACTTTCTATGAGTACTAGGAAAGATTTAAGAAATTATGTTCTAGTTGTCTACCTCACCAAATTGATGATCAACACTTGATTCAATACTTCTATGAGGGACTGTTACTAATGGATAGGAGTATGATTGATGCAGCAAGTGGAGGATCACTAGTTGATAAAACACCGGAGGCTGCAAGAAATTTAAGTACAATTGTGACAGCTAACTCACAACAGTATAGAACAAGGAATGATCATCCTAGAAGGGTAAATGAGGTAAACACTTGTAATATTGAACGTCAAATTTATGATTTAACTGTTATGGTTTAATAAATGGTTGCAGGGAACATGCAAGTAACAAAGGTCTGTGGAATTTGTTCAATGCCGGGGCATAATACATGTGCTTGTCCAACATTGCAAGGTGATAAAATTGTTCAACAAGTCAATGTTGTGGGGACATTTCTAGGACAACATCATTATGATCCTTATTCTGACACTTACATTCCAGGATGGAGAGATCAACGCAGCTTGAGCTATGGAGGTACTAGGCCACCGATGCAGAATGATTTTCTAAATGACCAGCCAGGTTTTCATCCAGCTCAACAGTAGTTGATAAGTGCATAATATTCAATAATTTTGATTCCTTTTAGTTTTATTACATGTTTTATGTGTATATGAGTTTAATAAGGTGTTTATTGATTTCAGAAAGAATTGGAGCTAAAAAGAGAAAAGGAGGAAAAATGGATCAAAATGGGCGCGCAAAGAGCAAAAGAATAAAAATGGACATACTTTGTGGACAGCAGCGCGCGATAAGTAGGCCGCGGCGCTGGGATCTTAGGTCGCGGTGCTCAAAGGCTGAGCTGCGGCACGCGAAGGCTTCCGCGGGCGCGTAGGACGCGTGGCTTGTGGTAGAATTTGTCAGGCTTTGTAATTTTTCAAAGAATTCTATTGGAATTTGGATTGTTATTTCTTAGGGTTTTAGGACTTTGTTTTAGGGGTATAAATATATGTTCTTAGTGAAGTTTTAAGGTCTTGGACGCTAACAATTGTAAACCCTAGTTTTGGAGGCAAGGTTGAAGACATGTCAAGCTAAGTTTTCTTATTTAGTTCTAAGGGATGTTGAACCTTATTTATAATTAATGGTTTAATTATTCATTATTTATTCCTTCTTGTATGAAATTCATTCTCGATATTCTGATTTAATTATTGAATGCTACTTGGTTTAATTGATTTGATTTCTACATAATTGAATTGGTTAGCTAATATCATATGCTAGATTAAGGAATAGTATTACGTGTAATTGATATTGTTCCTAATCACAAGTAGTGATTAGTAATACTGATTGTGGTCAAACTTTCGAGTATTGCTATGATTATCGGAAGACAAGTTAAATAATCTGAGCTTGTGTGATTGTTACTTAGAATAGTCTAATTCTCTAATTCTTAATGCTACTATTATATTAAATCTAGAGAGCTTGTTCTAGGTTGTATGACAGTTAGAATCTTGTGAAGAGCTTATTTCATTAAATGATAATTTAAGGAGAATTTCGGTTAACAAAGCTTATTGTTAGCTAGAATTATTAGTTTCATTGAAGAATAAATATTGTTATACTTGATTACTTCATTATTGTAAAAAGGCGATACTGAACTGAAGAACTGAAGTTTCTTATTCATTGTTTATTCTTATTAATTGTTTTCTGTTTTGTTAGTTAGATTAATTTAATTCAAAAAACCCCAATTTATATTTAGTTGTATTAAGAAACATTAGGATAAATATAAAATAATTCACTCTCTGTGGGATCGACCCTTGCTTATTGCTATACTAATTTTTGTGTTAGGAGCGTAAAAGTAAGGTATTAATTTTGGAGTGTTAACGACAACTACCAAATTTTGGCGCCGCTGCCAGGGAGTGTTATTTGTTTTTATTTATTCTTTGTTTTCTTTTATTTATTCTTTATTTTCTTTTATTTTTATTTTTATTTTTAGTTTAAGACTTGATCCTCTCACTCTCTTGAATTGAAATTTGATCTAGAGATAAAACACTAATGTAGATTCAGACGAAGAAGAGATGGCGGTGCCAAACAACAGCAGGACTTTGAAAGAATTAGCTACTCTTAATCTTGTTCAACCATCACTGTGTATTGAATATCCTACTTTAGATGCTTCTTTTGAATTAGAATCAGGACTAATACACCTTTTGTCTACTTTTCGTGGTCTTACAGGTGAAGATCTATACAAGCATTTAAAGGAGTTTCATGTGGTATGTTCCACAATGAAGCCACAAGGAGTAGTAGAGGAACAAATTAAGCTTAGAGCTTTTCTATTCTTATTAGCAGATTTGACAAATGACTGGTTATACTATCTTCCTTCGGGATCAATTCGATCATGGGACGATATGCAAAGGTTATTCTTGGAGAAGTACTTTCCTGCTTCAAGAGTTGCCAACCTAAGGAAGGAGATATGTGCAATTAGGTAGTTCAATGGAGAGACTCTCTATGAGTACTGGGAAAGATTTAAGAAGTTGTGTTCCAGCTGTCCACTTCATCAAATTGATGATCAACACCTAATTCCATACTTCTATGAGGGACTGTTGCCAATGGATAAGAGCATGATTGATGCAACAAGTGGAGGAACATTAGTTGATAAGACATGCACATGAGGCTGCACGGAACTTAATTGCAAACATAACAGCTAACTCACAACAATATGGAACAAGGAATAAGCATGCACCAAGAAGGGTAAATGAGGTAAGCACATGTAATATTGAACAACAGATTTCGGATTTAACTGTTATAGTTCGACAAATGGTTGCAGGGAACATGCAAGTAGCACATGTGTGTGGAATTTGTTCAATGTCAGGGCATATTATTGATGCTTATCTAATATTGCATGAGGATGAAATTGTTCAATAAGTCAATGCTGTGGGGACATTCCTAGGACCACATCAGCAGCATTATGATCTTTATTCCGTCACTTATAATCCAGAATGGAGAGATCAACCCAACTTGAGTTATAGAGGTTTTTAGCTGGCTCAACAACAGTATCAACCTGAACAAGCAGTACCTGCTAATTCTGAAACTTCTATGGAGGATATGTTCAAAGCATTCATGAGTCAGACACAACAATTCATGAATCACACATAGCAGTTCCAGTTGGAGACAAAAACCTTTGTTCAAGATTTAAGAAATTCAGTGGGTTAGCTCGCCGCCATAGTAAGAAGGATAGAATTTCAAGGCTCAGGGCAATCACTTTCTCAACCTGTAGTTAATCCAAGAGAGAATGTATGTGCAATTACCTTGAGATGTGATGAAAAGGTATGGTAGCAAGATGAGTTAATGTTTACTTCAGGAATTGACAGCAGTGTTGAATTTGATGATGAGGAATAAGAGGAGGCAGTAGTACCATCAAATCTAATATTCGTTTTCTTGAAAGTATCTCCCTATAAGGGAAAGATACGATTTGGCAAAAAGGAAAAATTGAGTTCGAGGTTCATTGGACCTTTTGCAATGCT